>JANSTU010049328.1:0-22554 GCA_027564075.1 Bolitophila hybrida | reverse complement strand
TTGGCGGTCATTTGAATGATGTCATATTCCATACATAATGGGGTCGATGGACCTTTCAAATAAATTTTTTTTTTCGCAAATATCTCTCCTACATTTTTTTTTTTTTTCATTTCAAAGCTCAAGCGCCTTTAATGGAAAACCCTTTATAATTAATAAACATATTATTTTAAATTATTTTTGTTTTGTTATTTTAGCGTATATCTACTCAGCGTAGTGAATTTATTTAGTTTGTATTATATTATAAATTATTATTATTGTATATGTTTTTGACATTGACATATATTTTTCAGCCATTCGACAAAAAAAAAACTGAGCGTGTCGATATGCAATTTTTAACGCACGATATACACGCTTGATTTAAGTTGTCCGATGCACAGAATCGCTACCCTGATGTACCCCTATGGAACTCCGGCTACCTTTAGAGTATTACCGAAAAACATATGTAACCTTAAAATAGCCAGCTCCGTACCTAAAACTAAAACTAAAAATGATTTAAACGTACTCGAAAAAAAACTTGAATTTAAAAATGTGCTGATAATTTGTGTAGATATAATTTTTTTATTAGTATTTAAATTTGCACAACCAAAAATCCATCTAAAAAAAAAAATTACTCTGATTTTGAACGAAAACTACTCCATTCAAATTCTCAACTTCGACAGCACTGATGATTACCAAAAGAAACACGTACATTGTTGTTGCTGTATAAAAATACTGATAGGTGTCAAATTCGTAAAAACAAAAGCTTATTAGGCCATCTATGAGCAAACACCGAAAATTTTATACACATTTTATTAAAAAAAAGTTTACCTCAACTGGATTTTCATTACAACTTTTACTCAAATATTTGCTCAAATTCGGGCACCATTATTCCATAAATTTAAAAAACCCTTATTGATAACAGCTCGCGATATTACACAAAATAATTACATAATTTTGAATTAATTAAATAATTTATCAACATTACTAGCGTATTTTAAACTTACTATTGGCCACAAGCGTCAAGCGGAAGTTTTTCATTGGCCACGAGTATACAGCAATATATAATAGTGCATGTGTATGAATGGTATATGTTAATCATTATTATTATTATAAATATTATTATTATTGACGATGTACAATAATCTGGTCTCTATAATTACGCAAACATGTTTTGTTTACATTTATCGCGCAATCACGTAGCAATGTTTACGGATTGAAAATTCATATTTTTCGCCAGTATTAAATATATTGTGTGCAAGACCTTTGCTAGCGTTATCACAGTGCTCCAGCTACGCGACCAAATTATAATGATAATAATAATAACATTAAATCAGCTGAATTGCTGTATGGAAGAGACAACGCAAATGAAAATAGCTTTTTTCTGATAAGAAGTCAGGATTTCTTTGAACACTTTGTACATACAAGTTGTCTAATAAGAATATATACTTGTACTCTATCATCACACTTTGATTATATTAAAGAATTCGTTAAACATTATGCGCATTTTACATAGAAACGAGCATGTGTATATAAAACGCGCGCGTGGCTCGTGCGATCTTGATTAAAGTATATCTGGCCAATCTGTACTATATTTATATTGTAGTAATACATATAAATATATATACAAACACAAATACACAAACTAACGTATATTCATATAGTCCTATTTATACGTTTATTAATACATATATATATATATATATAGAACATCTTTTTAATAATGTTAAATTGCCGCCTTTTAAGTTTGCATTTAATCGACTTTCTCACAGAATTGCGTCTTTTCATAATAAAAACAACACTTTATTTACATATGCAAATTATTCGATACATATTACTTGCAGCGGACTGCATTTCGGCAATGAGGCGACTTTAAACTATTTAGAGGACAGATCAAGGTTAAAGATCCACGAACTCTAAACCACACAAATCTCAAATCTAAGTTCGCTTCCGCACCAGACGATAAAATTATACACTAACCTTCTTTTCACTGGGCACTTCCAACATTTTTTTCACGTACTGCACGGTCAAATCGTGTGTTTATGAACAAAAGGTTGGACAGGTCACTGATAACTGTTTGGCTCTCGCTATAAAAATGCTTTGTTATCAAAAAAAAACCTATCGCCGCTCGCTCAGGTGAACAGAGAGTGTATATAATATTTTTTTGGCAACTGGGCCGGAAAGAATAAGCTTAAAAAAATTGAAAGTTGGAGAAATGAGAAATGACACTAGCAATTATTCACAATGGTTGTTAATAATTTAGATAAAAAATGTATAGTTACAAAATGGGACTTTCATAATTGTTAAATGTGAGAAGTACATGCATATATAGATACACCTCAAATCAGTGTAAGTACACACGGTCACACACACTTCTATATATTTATAGCGAAAAGAAATAAAATAGAGCGTAGCGAGCGCAAAGAGAGCGTTAAGTCAATGTCAATATTCTTACAGATTTTCATTGCGAAATATTTTATCGCCTTATGTTTTTTTTTAATTTAATGTGTATTTTGTATATAAGTTTTTTTAGGAATTCAAATATATGGGTAAGTGAAATTGTATATTGTAATAATATCGAATATGTTATTATGTATATAGTATTATTTCAATATACTATCAAAACCCTTAAAAAAGAAAAATATAATTAATCATATATATTTCTTACAGATGCGTAAACTTCCGAAAATTGTACCTATGCTGATTATAGTCAAAGAGAGCCGCTCTAAATATGTGATTTATAATGTGCGTATGTATGCATTAATGAGAAACATTATCGCTTATATTTTGCGACATTTTAAGCGATAATATAATGCATTATTAATGCATTGGAGTCCGATTTGGAATTGATCTATCTAAAAACAAAAATATACCTAGATAAAATTTATTTAAATAGAGATTTCTTGATTTTATTCGTTTGAATGTTTATCCAGCATTTAATATGTAATGATATTAAATAACTATAACTAAATGACTATAATTTTTTTATATAAATTGGCATGACCGGCAAAATATTTGGTTGTCGTTTGGCATTTTTTTCAAACAGAGCCATTGCTGCTTTGCTTTGATAAATTGAAGTCTGTTAATAAAACATTTGTCACACCCGATGTAAATTACTGTTTTGATGGCGTTGTAAAAATGTGCCGTTATTTCGTTCTTTTTTGCTTGTGCATTTGCTTTTTATTTGTAATAATGGCCAGTGGAAAAAATATCAATAAATTTAAAAAGTCTGATACGAACTGCTATTTGAAAGTACCGACAAAAGTCAATTGATCGTTTTTACCTGCAAATCACAACATATGTAGACCTGTCAAGCGGCGAAATTGATCGAAAAACATGGTTTGTTTGTAGAGGGCTTATTATTTGATATCATAATTAGGTTTGTTTGAAGAGGGGAGCAAGAGTTTTAAAAAAACTCAATTGTGTGTTTTGAGAAGTTGACAATTTGGTTTGAATAAGCTTATAAATTGAAAATGTCCGTTCTGTTGAATAGGAGAGAGAGAGAGAGAGAGATAGTGATTTTTAAGTATAGCCATCAAATATTATTTCTACACAAAAAGTTTTATTAACTTAAAATTTACCCGGTCAAGTATTCTAACTTATAATAAGTATAGAAACTATCGTTCGTTTGCTTGTAAAAATTTATAATTTCTTTTAGCCAGGATAGATAGATATGATTTCTCCTGCTGGTAAATAGTGAATCCTTGGATTTATGACATGCTAGATCAGAACACAACTAAATGTAAACTATTTAATTGAAAAAAATACATTAGAAGCTAGATCGACTATTCGTTTTTTCAGGATTCAGGATTTAGGATTACTTCAAGCTAGATAGACTATTCGCTTCTACAGGATTTTAGTTATTATTAATACTAAAGGCCATGCGAATTGTGCATGTGAGGATTCAAGCTAAACTAAAGGAATAACGACGAGTCGATATGATTATAATAACACACAGTTTAACGTAAAATTTTCTGTAGCTAAAATGACAAACATATATTATTAGCGTTAAATATTTGCTTCTACTGTTTTAGACTAGACCGCAAACTTGTCAAAACACTCAATTTGTTAGCTTAAATTCGTTTATACATGCAAATCGTGTAGACTGCAGATCTGTCAGGATATTTATTGCGAAAAATTGATTAAAATCTAAATATACGTGACGTCATCAGAAAAATATAAAAATTACATTTGGAATAAATATTTTATATTGTGAATATTCATTAAATAATGTAAACCATTTCAACGCTTATAAATATAAAACTGTCAAATGACATATTAAACATTTCACCTGTCATCTGTCAACAGCAGATACAGCACGTTTGCCTTTGTTGATTGTATTTAGGGGCCACATAAACAGTGATACAGGACATTTACCTTTTACGTGGTATTTGAATATTATAAAAATCATTAAAAGGTAATACAGTTTTCAAAACAATAATCGCAATTACGTGAAAACCATCATAATTATAAAATCCTAACCTAACATAATAATAAACCGAATTTCATCATACCAGAAAAAAATGTGCAGCATTGGTGAAGATGACTTTGGCGACGAGGGTGGAGTACACACCATGAATCCGGACCCTAGCAGTACCAGCACACACATCCCGCTACCCGATGAATTATGCAAAAAGTGTAATGCAGCAAAAGTTGCTGTCAAATTGAACTTCAAAGAGGCCCAGTGTCAAAATTGTTTCCTAACGTATGCTCGCCATAAGTTTCGTGCGGCTCTTGGTTCTACAAAAATTGTGGCTCGTGAAGCAAATGTTTTGCTAATCTATGACGGTCGGCCTGCATCTTCGGTTCTATTGGACATGGTACGCTATGCCCTGTCCCAGGAAACATTTAAACGGCTGCATTTTAATGCCTATGTTTTGTACGTAGATGAAACGTGCTTGCTGGAATCGGACCAGGCGGAGCGTACACAAAAACTGGACACCGTACGAAAGATGCTCCGACAATATGGGTTTAAGTCTTATTATACATCGGTAGGTGATTGCAGTGGTACTGGTGTTGATATTGATGACGCGAGTATTGATACATCTAGTGATTCTGCATTCGTGAGTACCGTAAACTCAATACAGAGTTTAACTTCTCGCCAGGACTTTGTCGAGATCTCTCGTAACAGTCGAATTCGATCTGTGTCCAGGCAATTGAATTGTAACTATGCCTTTACATCGGAGATTGGTTCAGATCTCGCCAAGCGATTTCTCAGCAATGTTGCCCTGGGCAAAGGATGTTCGGTCGCACAGGATGTGTCTTTCTGTGATGCTCGTTCGGATGTTCTAATTTTACGACCTATTCGCGATCTACATATTATGGAAGTGGACACCTATGTACGTTTTACCGGACTGCAGTGCTGGTCAACGAAAAGGTTTGGCGCTGAGGCAAAAGTGCACGAAAGCATACAGAATCTCACAGCAAACTTTGTTGAAGATTTACAGGCTAACTTTGCATCAACCGTGTCCACGGTATTTCGGACGGGCGACAAGATGAACACAAGTCTGCAAAACAACAAAAAAACGTCTAATCAAAAGAACACAGTTCCTCTGGATGATGCGGTGGCAGCACTCCGTCTTGGCGATATCAAAAACTGCCGATTTTGTCACTCGAAACTTGACTATCAGGACTCACCCACGCTGTTTGCCATAGAGTACTCACGATACGTGTCTTTGAATGCTGGCCATAGTAATGTACAGAACACGGATGCCGTAGAGAATACTGCACATTCTGCTGTGATGGGCGAATCTGCAGATGGTCTTAATCGTCTGGCCGAACTGTGTCATGGCTGTCGAAACATTTTCCAGGATGTCTCAGATAACGGCACATTTTTAGATACAATTCTAGACCAATAAATGACGTACTAAATACTATGCAATTTCTTTGTATTTTCCTCTGTAGTTTATATTACATTGTGTATAGGTTTGTGTGGAAAACAGATGGAAATCTTCAAAACAAAAATGGTATAAATATTCGTGCGTTCTTGTGTTATTTTGCAATGTACGTGTGTGTTTTTGTCTGTATGTTATATACTGTGAAACAAAATTGTCAAAAAAGAAAAATTAAGTTAAACAAAGGTTTGAACAAAGAGTTTACATAATATAATCATTAAACGAGAGTACAAAAAATAGAGTTTCCCGCATAAAATGACAATGTTAAAGCGGCTAATATTTGTTGATGAATAAATATGTGTGTGTGTGTGTTGTGTGTGTGCGCGCGTGAGAAGTAGGGTCACTCTTTGAGTTGAGCCCCTTTACACACGGACAAAACGTACGAGTATAAATCTCATTCGTATGGCAATTTTCACGACAATTTGTTCATATTAAAGACTAAACTGGAAAACATAATCGTAACTTTTGGACTTTTCGCACATCGGTGGAAATGCAAAAGACACGACACCAGTTTCCCTTCTTGGTCTCGCACAATTTCGTATAAGTTATAGTTACAAATTTTACTGTTTATTTTGCGTTTTGTGTTTTTGTTTTATATAGTTAAATTATGTATGTGGGTCTGTGTATGTGTGTTTTTGTGTGCTGAGTAACTTAGTATTTAGGTGTTGATTTTATTATTGAGATCGCCCTTTGGTCACTCGTTATTTCAGCTTGTGCACTCACTCCGTAGCAGACGCAACCACTCGACAAACTCGTCTAACATCACAGGCCCTGGAATAAATATATTTATTTAGATATGATAAAATATAGAACATTTCAGTAGTACTCACAGGCACCGTCAATGTCATAATTGCAAAGATCCGATGTGATGGTTCGCGAGAATTCCAATATATTACACCACTGATCTTTATTGATGACTTTGTACTTTGACTGTTCCAGAAAGGTGGCAAACTGCGGATAAAGTTCCCAGTGTTTTCCAAGCAGTACCTGGAGCATTGCACGTGCGGTCTCGATGTCCATGCTACGCTGGTCTTTGTCCTGCTGGGCGGCCAACGAGTTTGGATTATGAAAAATGGAATGTTGTTAATAAATAGACCAGTAGACACAGATTAGTATATCAAAACACTCACCCTCGCAAAGTCATACGCATATCGATAAATGCACTTGAATGTGTTGAAGTCACTGAGAAAGCTACGCAAGTATTCGATTTTTGAGTGAACCTTGCTGGCACTGTCGCACTGTAGCTCGGTGAGACCTTTTGTCCACTCGGACTGTGTGAAATAGCCCATTTGTTTGGCACCCATCTTGTAGGCGAGAACCAGCATTACGGCGTTCTCGGGCTCGACGCCAATGTCCTCACAGAATTTCTCCATGCCCTCGGGACCTGCAAATCGAATTATGGAATTTAGTATTCAGATTTATTGTCCAGTGTAGTATTGCGAATAGATTTACCCAAGGAGTCTGGATCGTCCAAGGATGTGTACTCCCGGAACCAGCTGACGCAGCGTTTGCCATTGAAGCAATCGTCTGCTTGTTTATAACGCCTAGAACTGAAAGAGAAATTAACATTAAAAAACATCAAAAATTGTTTAAATTACAACATTGAATTGAATCATTTGTTCGAATGGATTGTTTAGCCTATAATATTATGATTTTAGCAGAATGAACTCTTTGGCACACAGCTTAGCTGAACCATTGAACCATTTTCCGAAAATCATTTTCTCGAATATATGTTTTTAGTACATTTTAGAACGGCTTGTTTGACCGACTGGTCATTTAGCTATTTAGCCGAAAAGCCGAAAGTTTAATAATAATAATATTAATAAAAAACGAGTCAGTTGATCAAATGGACATTCGGCCAACTGACTGAATATGTGATTCGGCCAATAATTCGGAGAATTATGTATTATCTTAATTCTAGAAACAATAACTAGAACCATATTTTTATGATAAAAATATAAATAAGAAAGCATTTAGAGATTTTTTAAAGTGGAAAGCGAGCTTTAAAAAAGGACTGTTGGTTGGGCAAGCTATTTCACGGAACGAACATTTAGACGAGTGAGCCGTTTGACCGAATGTCATTTAGTTGTAAGGTTTTTTGACCGAATGGACCATTTGGCCGAATAAGACGTTTTATCACAAACCCCAAAAAACGTACACTTGTAATTCTAAAAAAAACACGACTAAATCTAAAGATTTTATCTCGAATTGTAATGCTTATTAGCACACAAAAAACCACCTTCAAATCTATTCACAAAATCTATATTACAAAAATACACTTCAACTTTGAATGATGATGACCGGTACTGGGCTCAATCCAAGCAATCGGCAAGACAGTCGAAGTGGTCGTGACTGGCTTTTAATTGCTAGTTGCGGATTGTGACTACATATATTAGCGTTCAGTAATTAATT
Organism: Bolitophila hybrida; assembly: GCA_027564075.1. Classification (NCBI taxonomy): domain Eukaryota; kingdom Metazoa; phylum Arthropoda; class Insecta; order Diptera; family Mycetophilidae; genus Bolitophila; species Bolitophila hybrida. Next base: position 14,272 of record JANSTU010049328.1, on the reverse strand, counting down.
CAAAAATGTGCTCCAAAAAAATCAAATACGTGCTCTAAAAAATTCAAAATTGTGCTCCAATAAATTAAAAAATGACCTTCTATAAATTTAAAAACGTTCACCGAAAAAAATAAATGTGCTCCTAAAAAATAAAAAAATGTGCACCCATAAATTCATAATAGAACAACGCTCGTTGAAAATAGTACCCAACACCTTTTGAATCACGCTTTAGCTAAACATTCCTTAGAAATGGCGGAAATGGTTGTTGAAGTACCCTGTAAAGCTTCTGATTTCGATTTTCATATCTTTTTTATAACATTTTCTGTGTATTTTTGATTGGCTACAAATTTAGCGCACACCGCATAATTTAATTTTGCAATCAAAATTAATCAAAATCTCCCAGTGCAAAATTTAGTTTTTCACAGGCAAACAAAAACAAAACAAAATTACCAATAAATTCAAATATGCCCACCACATAATTTTATTTTGCATTCCAATCAAAATCGCCCTCCGCCAAATTTATTTCTGCACAGGTAACAATTAAAAAAACTTACCAATTAATTTAAAAGTGAACTCTAAAAGTTATAAAATTGAACACTAAGTTCGTTGAAAACACGCTTAGGAAAAACAACCCTTGGGAATGGCGGAAAGAGGGTCGTGAAATAATACCCTATCTGTCGTTGTCGTTTTATAACATTTACTGTGTATTATTGTGAATTATTCACTTTGCATTTTTTGCATTTTCTGTCATATTTTTTTTTTTTGGTGGGCAATATTTTCTTTCAGTGTGATTTAATTTCATTTTTGGTGTGAATTTTTTTTTAAGTGAGCATAAAATTTTTACCCTTTTTGAATTATGCATTCTTGCATTTTCTGTATTAATTTTTTGCTTTTTTCGGTATACAATTATTTTTTTAGTGCACGTTTTAATTTATAGGAGGTCATTTTTGAATTTATTAGAGCACATTTTTGATTTTTTTTACACATTTTTAAATTTTAGGGGCACAATTATTGTTTTCGGTGTATGTTTTTGAATTTTTATGTGGTCCTTTTTAGATTTTTTTGGAGAACCTTTTTGAATTTTTAGGAAGGGGATCATTTTTGAATTTATTGGAGCACATTATTGAATTAATTGGTGCACATATTTTATTTTTTTAGAGCACAATTATTTTTATTGTGGACGTTTAGGTGGCCATTAGATTGAATAGGCCATTTGGACGAACATAACTGTGTCTAAAAGATATTTGTCTGTAAAGCTCTAATTCTAAAAACCTCAAACATGTTTAAATTAAATAAAGTCAGATCATAAAATCTACCAAAAAATAGCGAAATACACAATTCAAAAAAACACGACCAGCTTTAGATTTAAGTCTTCAACTCGGCTTATAGAATCTATCACGAACCCTGAAAACTGCATAATTCTCAAATTTTACATCTATAACTAGTCTTATAAAATCTACCACTATGCCAAAAATCAAACGCATGAACCCAGTAATTTAATTAAAGAAATCCATCGTTCTTTAAAGTTTAACGATGATAAAATTACATTTACACCGAAATGACCCATAATGACAAGAAATAATCAGTAATGATAAGAATCTATTTTTTAGTCATCAATCAATAAATCTGAATCTCTTTTTTTGACGTAATATTTTTTTTTGTATTTCCTCTTCTAAAGTTTATATGGAATAGCTTAATAAGAACATTTTCAGCGCAGAGTAATAATTTGTAGGTTAATAAAATTAAATTAGGATTTTAGGGTTCAAAAAAATCCATTTAACAATTCAAAAATATGCTGTCAAAATTTGCATTCTTTAAGTTTTTATGAGCATTGAACCGAAAAAGTTCATCGTTCTTATCAAGTAACAGTACATAAGGTACTAGAAGCATCAACACAAGGGATTTGATGATAAAGAAGAGAGAATTTAGCATTGGGCGTAAAAAAGAAGAAAATTTCATCCCATTCAGTCATGAACGAGGCAGGAAATAAAGCTTCAATTAGGCCGAAAAAATGTATAACCAGCGCGTGAGGCGACAGAATATATACGATATACGAGTAATTCATTGGAGTCGAAGAAACGTCGGAAACCTCGGAAAGCATTGCTGCAAGCGCAAAATGAAGCCTATGGGGAATAAGAATCGCTGATTACTCGGTGAGGACTTTATATTCATGTTAACATCATTAATTTACTTTTTTTTGGAAATGTTTTATTCAAATTCAAAATGATTTTTAAAAATTTGCGAAAATTCGAACACAAAAATTAATACATAACTTTATTAAGAAGAATATGAATGTTTTTTGCATAATTAGTAAAAAAAGGTAGTAAAAATTGAAGAAACAAAAATTAACACTTGCATTTTATTGAGATGCATTGAGATTTATGTTATTAGAAAATATTTAATAATGTAAAATCAAAAGGTTTTTTTTATTTTTATTTCAAAATATAAATAATAATATGATGTCAAAATTGGATTGTAATCTAATTATTTCTTCTTCTTCTTTTCTAAAAAAACAATAAAAATGGGCCCTTTGATGTTGTTTTGTCCCTTATGTATCTAAAATTCGGCGGCAAAATGCACTTTATGGGGCTTTTTTTGTAAAAACATAAAACATAAAATTAGGGATGGTCAATTGTTCATCGGTCAAACTTTTTCAGAATTGAATCAGCATGCATTTATTGAAAAAATTATTTTACAAGACTCGTTGTTTTTTTTTAAATAATTTTTTTGGGGCTAAAACTCATATCAACCTTTTAAGGGACTTATACTTTAGGCGTGGTGATAGTTTAAAGTTAGAAAACACCTTTTAAAATCCCCTTAGGGAAAACAATCCTTGAGAACGGCGGATAGAGAGCCAAGGAATAGTACTCCATGGCAAACACCTTTTTGAATCACGCTTAAGGAAAACAACAATTGTCACAAACCTTACAGAATAGTCCTGCTGGTAACATTAAAAAAAATTAAGTTGCTAATCACCTAATTGTGCACATAACTCCCAAAAATGATGTACGATTTCCTTTTTTTAAAAAAAAGTTTTTTACAGTACCTTCAATGCTATATAAAAAAATCATTTCCCCCTTATATATTATTATTTTACACCTAACTCCCGACTCCCTTTCGCCATTTTGACTTGAAAATGATGTGTTTTTTCCTTTTTTGATATTTTTTCGGGGATTGTCGTGCCACAATTAAAACATGTAAAAGGAGTGAGTGAATATAAAAAGAAAGTGGCCTTTTTGTACCCCAGTTCATAAAAAGGACCCTAATTTAATGATATATAAAATAAACAGTGGGCCTACCCAGGACCACTATAATTATTGCTGGAAGGTTTAACATTTTTTGGAAATATGTAAAATATAATAAAATATGTAATTGAAGAAGTGCTGTCTGTACACATTTGGAGTTGTTTTTTGTTAATTATGCGAATCATCATTATTCACAATTTCATTGTACGAAGCAATTGGATTGTATAAACGTCCTTCAAAAAATTCCAAAAACGGGTCCAAATTATCTGTACTAAAAAAACATAATTTTTTTTCCAAGTATCCGGAAAAAACAAATGTCAGCCCTCGCTAATAATGATGCAGCAATTACTAATAATGATGTTACCGGGTAAACTCCACTGTTGAATTATGGGTATTAATGTTTCACAAATGATTTTGTCAATTTGTCGATTAATTTATTTATGAGGAAAAGACCATTTGCCGACTCTCATTACATTTTACGTACATTCTTCCAATTCTGAAAAATAACGATGATCCTAACAACTAATCAAGATTTTATAATACAGTACTACTAAAAAAAGTTAAAATTAAAAATAAAATCTTGATGTTTTCCTCTTTTGAACTAACTAAAAAAAAGCATAACGTAAACCAAAAAAAAAGATTGTTATTCCTATTTAGAAATAATATTGATAATGAACCCACGAGACGGGCCTTCGAAAACACACACACACACACACAAATATATATTCGAAACGCAATCGTTCGTAACTATGAACTTAAATGAAGTGCCAAAACATGCGATCGCTCGCTCGCTACCCTTGAATTCACGCAATGACAAAATGTGATAATTGTCACCCAGGCACAAACAACAAACAAAAGCTTCAAGAGAAAGACACCGTAGAAAATATTCACAGAAAAAAAAAGGAAAACATTTGTTATCACATATATTTACGTTTCTTCATCCATACAACAAAATTACGATTTAATCGTATCAATATTTGTGCAGCAATCTCCCGCAAAGCAAAATGTTCCAGTGAAGTGTGATAAATTTTCCACAGAGATTGGTTTAGTGAATTGGTGAGGTGGTGGACACTTTTGAAGGAACACAACTGTCGCGCTCGAATTTCGGGGTTCACCAAACAAACAAACTCACGTCTTAAAGAAGTCACAGACGTGAATGCGTGTGTAACTGTGTATAATATGCACAGTTCAGCTGGTTCACGAGTAAGAGCATTCGGTTCTAAAAATACCGGCCACGAAGAACGACTAGCTGCGATTGCATTGTCACCGTGTATATATTCTGATAGAGCTCAGTTTTATAAGAGAAGAAACTTGCTCGCTCGCAGTGTCGTCATGTACGTTATACACGGAAGACACAGATTCGAGTCAAGGTTAAAGATATTATTGTGTAGTGTGAGTGTGTGTGTGATAACACGCAAAATTCACGCAGATTAAACTTTGTGATGTAATTGATTAAATATTTTGTGGTAGATGGATATTAGGTAGACATTGTATGTATTAAGACGTTTCTGAAAGGCTAGAGTTCTAAGATTCTTTAGAATGTCTATAAAGGAATTGTGTCTTATACAATTTCAGGAGCTATTGTAGATGATTTTCTAGTTGTCAGAATAACCGACATATTAGAAATCACATACATACAAATGTTACTAAAACTCAAAAGATCTGCGAACAAAACATATAAATTTTAAAGATTTTAACACAATATTATTCTCTATGATTATTATTCGTACCTGATTAAACTACTCCTTAGTCTTTTCGACTGACGCTCTTCCTCGGACGGCCCCATATCTGCAGCAGATCGACGTTTTCCACGGGGCATGGCCGTTGTGCAAAAGCAATAAATATCGGTGTGTACACTTTAGAAGAGAAACGAGCAAACGTTTCCGTCTATATGCACAATCTGCAAATGGCAACAACATTAGAATTACAATTTTCTCTATATTTAAATAATTAAAATTACAAATTATATCTACAAGTATTTTGTGTATTAATCATACAATCACGTATACGCTTACTCTTACCTAACACCAAAGGCAACCGGATAACAGTGAGGTGTCTACAATTGCATTATTACGGGGCACAAACCTAGAAGAAAAACACGAAATTGTATTAGTGCACGTACATTATTAAACTCGTATACAATTATATTCAAGCTTATCATCTCTATTTGGTCAAAAACTCATAAGAAGTGTGGTTAGGTTTAGCCATTGCGATTGGACAATAATATACGTATAGATACGTTGAATGTACAAAAAAAGCGACTCCGCTGTAAAATCGGGGCACTTTATTAAACGTACACATTAACCGCATTCAAATTCGACATATAATTAAAATTCAATGTCTCTTATTTTGCGAGCGACACTCCAAAATCAATCGACGCAAGGTTTTTGGTGTTTTTATTTTTTTTTTGCTTGGCAAAAATAATATGGCCAGCTGCGTTAGTTTTAATGGTTTTTCTGTTAATGGTACAATGGATTGTGTACCTGGATCACAGATGATATGATAGTCGGGAACGGGTACTGGACTTTTTGGTGTTTTCTTTATGCAATTGAAGATAGGCCTATCGAATAAAACGGGGGCCCATCAATATCAAACAAAATATATACTTGAATTATATTAAACTTCAAACGGCAACTGAACGCAACGTTGTCAAATAGTGCTTTAACGCAAGGCTGCTGCGATGCGTTGCGGAGTTTACACTACATATAGCGCTGCAGGGCTGCGTGCGACCTAATAGGCATAATTAATAGCTATAATCAATATTTTAAATATAAAACGAATTATATGAAATAAGTGGTGGCAAAAAAAATAATTTTTCATATGTATGTTTTTATTGTATATATTTATTTATATAAATTTCAATAAACAATTATAATGCAGATAGTCTTTTTTTAATATACGTATTTCTAACAATAGAGAATAGGTTGATAGGTCAACATTTTGATAAGCAAAATCCTAAAGGAATAAAAAAGTGATTTAAAATTTCATTCAATTTAGAGTTTTTGATTGAAATTTCGAAAAAGCTATGCAGTACCAACATGTGTTTCGAATAGTTTATTACGAGGTTTATTATACGCATGGACTATGATTACGCTTAGATCAAACTGTCATTATCTCAACAGTTATCTCATTCAAAATTGTGTATTTAATTTTGTTATTGTTGAAATGTCACCTAAGCTATATATTTCATTAAAAGGCTCCTTTATGGAATGCGTCACCTTTCGTGCATTTTAGCTAACGAGTAAAAAAATTACACATTTAGAAGTCAAAAATATTAAATAGTTAAATAACCCTTATGATAATATTATATCTTCAAATTATATTACCAAGTAAATTTTGTGAAAATTTCCCTTTATAAACGAAAACTGTTTGAATATGGCTTTAGGAAAACAACCATTGGGGATTGAATATTTCAGGTGTTGCTGTCACCTTTTTTTTCACTTAATTATGACGTTTTTTTTTGTATTTTGTATTGTATGATAGATGACATATTATATAGGTTCAATGTAACAATGGCGATCGAAGTAGTAGCAAACCATGAACAATGAGATATTGAGGTTAAAGACAATGAATAAAGAAGAAATTGAATTTATATGGAACGTGTGCTGATATAAATTTAATACGCCGCTATAATAATTTTTACTATTATAAACATATTGTATTATAAGACAGCATTTATTTCAATTCAAAAATATGTGAAGATTCACCAGAGGATTCACCCCTAATATTTTAAATATTTTATTTGCTGTTTCGCAACTCCCTATTCATGGTGAATAAACCGAGGCTGCTTATTATGTCTGGAATGTTAATTACGATGTTAAACGCGATGGTTCACAACCGCGAAATATAAAAAAAGTTGGGTTAAGGATGATTTGTTTAATATTCTGAGAGCACTTGAGATAATAGAATTATAATTATTGGTAGTTGTTTTAAAATGACAGATTATTTTTTGTTGTTGTATACATGTAGATTCATCTATATTTAGTATATAGTGTATACTTCGCGTTAAATTACCCAACATTCTGGCGAATGGATGGTAACTGAAACTTAACCTTCATCATCATTTAGGTAGGTATTCTGAGTTCACTTTGTAGTAGTTGTGTGAGACTGTGAGCTTCCGGACCTTTCTATTCTATTCTTTCTATTCTATTTCTATTTTGGAGTGATAGTATGACTCGAGATATGGATTTATGACATTGTGACTTAATGACTTTTTTATAAAAGGTCAGTTCAATCCGAAACTGTATTCTATTTGGCTAAATAACTTTTGACTCAGAATTTTAAAATAAAAACTGTTATTATGTTATATTCTTAAATTACCTGTCCTTTCCTTTCTTCGTAAAATACTATAAAATATTATTAAATATTATGTTTTAATATTTTAGACTATTTTGAACAACATTATCGACATAATCCTTTAAAACATATTTTCCAACCTATTTTTTGTAACAACACAAACGCACCCGATTTTGTATTATGTTTGGCTGTCAAAAGTAACGTGAGATTGAATATTGTATTCGGGCACTAGGTTGTTGATTATGTTAACACCAAATCAGTACTTTTATACCTAAGAGTGATAAAAAAGAAATGTAAAATGTCAAAACTATATGTGTTATTGCTCCAAAATATTTACTAAAATACGTATATGTTTACCAGTAAAATTGTTTGTTTTTGATACATTTTATAAATATCACCCAAAATACTGGGTTCCTAATGACATAATAATTTGCAGCTGGTGTACACTGCGTTGTTTCGCGTCAACAATCTCTGATTTAATGCGATCAACGCACTGTCATTCAATAAAACTGTACTCTGCTTTGTAAACCTATCTGCGATTTTATTGTTTTTTTTATTTGCACACATTCATTTCATCATTTCTCTTTCTTTCATTTGGCAATTAATCATTTTGTCCTGTATGTTGTTTCATCTGTAAACCAGTGGTCTGATAATAACGTAGCGCAGCCGTTACTTAGTCACGTTCAATTTTACGGCGTAAAAACGGCAGACTCGCGCGCGTTGTCCATAAATTTCCCACAATAATCGCATACACCCATACACTAGTTGTTATCAGTAATATGTCATTAGGTCCAATGCCAAAACATATGAATACAATTGACCGCAGTTTCCATCAGACAATGAACAGTTCAGTAGTGCTTCGAAATCCCGCTTTTTATCAAAATAATTACAACGTCGATCTTGTTAAATTCAAAGAGGTTATACCATAGCCATTTGTTGGTTTATGTGTGGGTGCGTGTGTTTTATTGTGTGGTAGTGTAGATTGTAGCCCCCAAGTGCGTAGCTTTGCGATTTTAGCACATAACCCCAAATAACTAACAAACTAACTGCGAAAAACGATAGCAACAACAACGAGCAGTGTGTATAGCTCTGTATAGATATATAGAATGCAAGCAATCAAAAGTAACAGTAAGACAAACCTGACCAAGGCTCATAATAATATGGGCGGCCAAGGTCAGGGCCAACCGAGTATGAAATGTGACTCCGTGTATGCGCAGCTTGTCGACATGTTCGGGCAGCTCTTCTCCACGGAGACCATTCTAAATGTTGCCGAAAACATGCAGTGGAAGCGTAAGTTATTTTTCACTCATCCGATACACTTGTTCCTTGTACGAGGGAATTCACATGAAACGTCACTTTGTTTACATAACAAATATACATACGAACATACAGTATATACTATATAAAACTAGATGTATTTTGTATATATATATATATGTATTCATAAAATGTCTCCCAGCTGAGCGAGCTATATATATTTATTTATATACAATCAAAATATTTCGGTTTTACATCGTGTTATGTCTGTGCAGGGACGATACGACGCGAAGCTTTTCTCACCTCCACAAAGATACACCGATAAAATGTATTCTATTTGTAGAGTGCTCTTTATCTATTCGCTGTTTTTTTTTAGTATAGCTGCTTGTTTTTAAGTATATTTTGTTTGTTGTTTTATCATAAATTTGTTATTATTCTAACATTATTATAATAATAATTTTTTTATGTTTTACTAGTTATAGACTGTGTCGAAAGCCTTGTGCAGCTTTCGTCCACCGGTGATTCGGCCAATATGAAAATCAAGGACGACGTGCAATTTAATGGCGACAGTTTGGACATTGAAAACTTTGAAAACGAAGTGGACGTGCTCATCGAGTCCGAAGAGATACAGGGACCATCAGCACATGTACCATCGGTTCCTTGTACTACTGTAAAGGTATTAACAGCTTCTGTAGTCTCTGAACAGGCTCCTTTAGTTTCTGTGGTGCCTTTAGGATTATCTCCAAATCTAACTACATGTATCCCAGTTACACCGACAGCAGTCAGTCAAGGTGCTATACGAAAACAACCGACAATCGTACAAACTCCTCAATCATTCCAGCCCCAACCGGAACCGAACACCGTTCATAACAGTCGTTATAGTACCACACTACAAGAACAAATCGATCGTATCCTAACGAACATCAACAAAGGACTAAAAGTAATGATATTAATGCGAGGTGTGCCCGGCTGTGGCAAGTCTACGCTGTCCCGTGAGCTCATTGATTGCACCATGAACGGTGCATACAATTCACATATTTTCAGTGCTGATGATTTTTTTATAAATGCCAAACAGGAGTATGTCTATAATCCACACAAAGTTACACAGGCTCATGATTTTAATCAACGTCGTGTACAGGAACAGGTATCGCAAGGTTGGAGTCCGATTATTGTGGACAATACAAATATTCGTATTATCGAAATGAAGCCATACATTCTGATGGCTGCTAAATGTGGATATATTGTTGAGCTTGTTGAGCCAGAAAATGGATTAGGACGCTCTGTAAGTGAACTGGCTAAGATTAATCTACACAATGTTCCACGTGACAAGATTGAGCTAATGATGTCCCGTTTTGAGCCAACCGATGCTGAGTTTCTGTTTCGTCAGTTTCGTGTGTCCTACGAGTGTGTTATGCCACAGTTTCGTGTGTTTCCATTGATTCATGCAAATGTTATGGACCAGAGTATTCGTAAATTGAATAAAACTACAAAAAATTCACTGGGAATATATAAAAAACGCGAACGTACACTTAGTGAGATGTCCAGTGATTCTGAGGATGGGGTCAAAATTGGTAACATAAATAACGAGTGGACTGCTTTCGAGAAGGAACGTGAGAAATTCTGGAATATTCCAACAACTATTCCACCTGTTGTGGTTCATCATCAATCACCGTTACCAGTTCCAGATGTACCAACAGTGAAAATACCGCTGCCGGCATACTATCAGAATATATTTACAATTCTTAATACTAAATCACAAAAGAAGACAGTAACCGAAGGAACAGGAACAGCTAGTAATGATGGGAATTCGTCATCATCTGAGGAGGAGGCCATTGTGTTGAGAAAGCATCGTAAGAACTGTGAAAATGAAAATCTTGCTTTCAAAGAGATTCGGAATATCTATCAGTTTGTACCGGTTGACATTCTGTGGGATTTGTTTGAGACGTGTAAAGGTGATCCACACTGGACTATGGAAATATTAATGAAGGATGATACTCGTATCGAGGACTATGAGCTTCTAAAGACACGCTCCGGACAGCAGCCTGACAATTTTGACTGTGACTGCTTAGCCATAGCCATTGGAACAGCAACTATTACAGAGGCTGTAGCGTTACCAAAGACACCGAAATCCAGAACTCCGGCACGTAAGTCAAAACGTGATAAGTTCGCTGGCACAAGTGTGGCATTACAGACGGCCCAGAAACAGGTCGAGGAAAGCTTTATGCTGCCCGACGAGTACTATACGCCGCACATGCTAAAGGTCCTAAATCGCAAAGTTCCTGAGCTACCAGCCATTGAGAACGACGATTCGGCCGGAGCTTGTGCCGTAGTATCTCAACCAGAGATTAACGAACATCCTGATTTAATCGAGCTAAATTTAGGCGAAGAACTAGTCGGTCAGCTAGACTCAGTGTTCGGTGTGGACGCCTTTAAGAAGCAGACTATTAAGGACGTCAAAACCACAGTTTTCATGCCAAAGCAACTAGCTCAACAATTGTACGCACTCTGGATGGAATCCATGTACAATCAACTAGAGGAACAACGACAAACTTCGATTAAGGAAGACGAAGAGTTTGCACGTCAACTGCACACACAGCAGAAACAACAGCCACCACCGATACGTCGCAGCAAGTTGGCAGCAATTTCGTCAACAAATGATTTCAAAGAAATCATGGATATGGAGTACGCTTATGCAGCGTACAAGACAAAAGTGGACGAATGGAAATTACAAACGCCACAGGATTTGGCTGCCCGTATGACACGTGATAAACTGTTTACCATGTTTCCGGGCGTTGAGCGCGATACACTGGTTGAAGTGCTTGCCGCACATGATCATAAGTTTGAAGACACTGTGGCGGTACTGCGAGAGTCTGTTGGTACAGCGGTTAAGCCTGAGACGAGCAGTCAGCAGTTGATGCATAAGGTGCGCGTCGAAGCAGCAACGGTAAGTGTTTTTTTTTAGTTTTCAATTATTTTGTGGTTCTTTATACGTATTCGTAGTGCTGATCTGATATTTGTATTGTTGAGGGTAAACACCGTATTTATAGCCTTCAGCATCGTCTTCGCTGTCATTGGCCATGCACATTTATAAAATCGACTCGCAAAAGTTTTCGTACACGAACCTAAAAGTGACTGCAGGAAATCTTTCATCGGATCTGGTGTTTGTGGTGTATTGGCGTAGCTGTCGGTGTCTTCATTTATTCTTGAGGTGCTGAACCTTGGAGAAACTAAGCAAAACTTTTCCATGGTTTTTTAACCCCCCCCCCCTTTTTGGTGTCGTTTTTAGACCCCAAAAACACAAAAATTATTCGGCAGTTATAAAACCCTTAGGAGTTAGAGGGCATCAAAGTTTAAACAAAACAGGTTATGTCATTTTTACAGGTTGGCATGGCGTTACCAATGAGTGGGAGGTATTAAAAATACCCTTGGTTTTAGAAAAAGATGAATAAAATAGAACAACGGGATATAGGGGCAAATAGGTATTTTTTTGTATTTGAGTGTAAATAGAGGGGGGGTGTTTAAAAAATCTAAGGGTTAAATATAATAGATTAGGAGTTTCGACATACAGCTGAAATTAATTCGAAAATGTTATCCTAAAAATTAAAGAACGTGCTCTAAAAAAATCATAAATGTGCTCCAATAAATTCAAAAATTACCACCTATAAATTCAAAAACGTACACCGAAAAAAAATATTGTGCTCCTAAAAATTCAAAAAGGTGCTCTAAAAAATTTAAAAATGTGCTCCAATAAATTTCAACTTTTTTAAAGATTCGATTTGATTATTTTATTCTATTTTAGGATCACCATTATGGGTTTCGGTGCACGTTGTTTTAATTTAGAGGAGGTATTTTTTGAATTTATTGTAGCACATTTTTTAATTTTTTTAAGCACATTTTTTAATATTTAGTAACTCAATTTTTTTCTGTGCACGTTTTGAAATTTATAGGAGGTCAATTTATTTTTCTCAGTGGACTTTTTTTTTTAACTCAAAAAATATTATTTAAAACATATTTTAATTTTCGTGGGTTTGTGGTGTCAAAAGGAATACTGTTTTTTTTAGAAAAATATTTATTAAATATGCTCTGGTTAATGTAAAATCCCTGGTTAAAAAAAAACGATTTTTTCCATAAATGTCTTTGAAATATTATCTAAAATCATCTTCTAAAATGATTTTTCGGAATTTGAATTATTGTTGTTGTTATAGCGTTATACATGACTTTAATCATGTTAAAATTTTCGATACGACCTTTCGTTCTCGATTTAGGTTGTCACACGATTACCTATTCATTTTTGGGAAGCCATTTTGTGGACTCTGAGAGTGACGAATGAAAAAGAGCGGAGTTTGCACTACTTAATATATATAAATATATATCGAGGGCTTATATATTTAAAACTCTCTATTCTGTTGGGATAATTGACATCAGTTCTTATAAATGTTAACAAATTCTGCTCTGGATTAGAAGTCGGCCAGCATGCAATGGTTTTGGCTATCTGTGATACCATACTTCAAAAATGTTATTTTGGTTTCCCATGACAAGTTCCAAACTGAATCAAATATATTTTTCCTGGTTTCACAATCAAATTTTTGGCAGTATCGTTATATACTTTTGTTGCAGATGGACAATGAACATGTTGGTCCTACTTCTCGTTTATGTCTTTTAATGTTGTGTTTGAAGATTTATTCGTTGAAGAAAAAGACAACATAACTCTTTAAGTGTAGACAACACCCAATCCCTTCAATTTTTTATTTTTTTGTCCAATTTGAAATCTCAGGTCTATATAATTTGGTCCCATCTTTTAAAAAAAATGGTTTTATGAAAATATTACGTAAATTCTTAGTCGATTGAAGAATTGACATAATTTTTTCAAAAATCCATTTTATTTTAAAAGATGGGATCAAATTTACTGAATGTTGTTAATTTTTCCATCACAAAAGTATGGACAATCGATTTCGATTTGCTGCAAAGAATGTTTAGGTCGATCTTCCCTACCTCCCAATTTTAAATTGTTTTATGTGGATATTGTTGTTTCCACTGTCTGTAATATTTTATCTAGTTTTGTGAAAATGTACGTATCAAATCAAGTGATTCGCATTGAAGAAACAAACTTTTGTTTATTCTGCACTGAATACATACATACATACAGTGAGTAACAAAAGTCATGGGACAAGCAAAAAAATTTCATTAGAATAATAATATCTCAAAAACCATCAAATATTTGAAAAACATGTTATTATGATGTGTCGCAAAAGGGAAGGTGTGCTTAATATTGCGGAGAGTACCGTTGGCAACATTGTCAAAAGATTTAAAGAAGATCAAATTGAATCCAAGAATCGAACTGGACGACCAAAATTATTAAATCCACATGACGAACTATGGATTATGAGAAAAGTTACCAACGACCCAAGAATTTCAGCACCCAAATTGTCGGTAGAGGTAGCTCAGGCATGCCAGAAAGTCGTATCCGCCCAGACGATCCGCCGAACGATCAAAAG
>JANSTU010049317.1:0-22557 GCA_027564075.1 Bolitophila hybrida | reverse complement strand
CCTATTTCTTTCACCCACTTTTGAAAAAATTTTTTAAAAAAAATGATATTAAAAAAAAAACCCAAAACAAAAACTTGAAAAAACCAAAAACAACAAAAACGGCCCCCCCCCCCCCCCCCCGGAACAACACTCAGAGAAAAAATGCGCACTTATTATGGAATTTTTATCAAACACAATTAAATTAAAATAAAATGTATATTACACCATGTTACACAAATCCGAAGTAGAAAAAAAATACAGATCAATCGGTGTCTATCATATAAGACGATTTTTAAAACAAAAACCTCACGAGCACATGAACACGGCCGAAGAGAAGAGCAAAAAAAAACCACTCACAACAACAACAAGTAATTTATCATGTGATAGTAAAACTGACGTAAAACAGAATCTGTCAAAATTACTAAACAAGCGTGATATGTGTGTGAGTGTGTATGTATATACGTATGTATTTGAGCGTGCGATGTTGTATGACTTGTCAGAGCGTTGATAACTCGCGTGTGTTGTTGTTGTTGCGAGTGAGATTGCTGGGAATTCGATCGCTTTGGGCTATTGCATGGAATTACGCTGGAATTTTTGGGTTGCCATGATTTGCGGTCAAACGCGTGCTGTATGAGTATGAGGTTTTTTAGTGTTCAGGTGCTGTGAGTATATTATTCAAAATCTGCAATTACAGTTGCACGGCCATCAAAACTGCCATACCGACGCATTTGACAGTCTTATTACAGTTTGGTTGTCTGATAATGCATATAATCCGCATATTTATACAAACTGTGCTACAGCTGTCAATTACCAAGGAAAAACTTGCTCACCTTTTTTTTTTTATATTCTGGTTCGTTTAAAAATGATGTAAATGAACCAAATAAACAAAAAAAAAACAAGTTGCCATTCTAAATAATAGTCAACAAGAATGGTGATTGCGCATGCTCACCGATTAACCCCCGTTAGTCGTGCGCAATGGCCGATCATTTTTTGACAGCTCAGCGCGATACATCATCGAGTGGAATACACAACACAACTAGACAATAGCTACACCAATATACAGACACATCAGTACAGAAATATAATTTCAATTAATTATAAATTCGTGATAAATGATTTGTTGTCTGTTTGTGTGTGTCTCGCTTTGGTTTAACAAAGATCGTATCGCTGATTTTATGTCTGTGTTTGAGACTCTCGAGCGCGTGGCGATGGTTTTTTTTTTTCACTCTCCATTTAATGCGCATACTCACGATGAATATTTAAATTAAAATTATCAGAGAATACATATTTTATATATAGGCAGAACAGGCTGTAATTAACTAATTAATAAATTATATATCGTAGGTATTTTTTTTATTGTTGATTGCATGTGTGTGCGGACATTTTGTAACAAAATGGCGTGCAGACATATTGATTTTTAATGAAATGTCACAGAGCTTGTGTGTGTGTTGTTGCTTCTCGCGCGCAATTTGCATTTTAATGTTGAGAGTTTGTCAATGTTTTGTCGCTTAGCAACAAAGTATGGTTTGTTAATTCTCACGATTAACTTGGTGATTTTGTTTTGACACAAAATTGCGAGCAGATGGACAGTTTTTTTTTTTCTTGTTGAAACGCAGGTGACTTTTGCTAATTGTTGGGATTAAAAGCAGAAATTATAGGTTTGTTTGTTTTTCGTTCGATTACGTGAGTTTAATGGATATAATGAATATTTGTTTTTAATTGTGTTTTTTGCGATCGTTTGACAGTGAATTGCTTATGATCGCTATATTTTTTATTGTATTTGATAGAAAAGCAATTGTTTAAGTGATTGCGTTAGTTTTTTGGAAAATTGCAGGCGATCGCGACCGATTTTAGGATGATTGAGCTGTGAAATTTATTACTTATCGATCACGATCGTTTGTTTGATCATAGATTGCGATCAGCTAATAATAAATTATCGTTCTTTTGACAGTGAATTGCTTATGATCGAGAGTTTGAAGAATATAATGAATATTTGTTTTTAATTGTGTTATTTGCGATCGTTTGACAGTGAATTGCTTATGATCGCTATATAATTTTTTTTGGAAAATTGCAAGCAATCGCGATTGATTGAGCTGTGAAATGTAATATCGCTCGTTTGCGATCATAATAGATTATTTTATGTTCTTGTTATCTTGCATAGAACTGCATTATTACACAAAAATATGCGATCGCAATCGTTTCAATTACATTGCCATATTTGGAGTTTTTCTTAATTCTATACAAATCTTCATGACATCTTGATTTATTAATAAAATTGCATTCACAATCGATGATTTTGCAAAAAAACAGTTTGTGATCGATGTTTTTTATAGCCTTCTTAAACGCGATCGCGATCGGTTTTATGACATTGCAAATTATTGCGATTTTTCATTAAATCATGATCATTTTGCCAAGAACATCCTGTGATCGATCAGAAAACATGCGATCGCGATTAATTTGATAACGTTGAAATTTCGGAGCTTTTCAAAAATAAAAAAATATTCATAAAATCTTACAAATTTACAACAATTTAAAACCTGGACGATCGATATGAAATTCAAGTGCGATCGTTTCGCAAAAAAAAGCTTGTGATCGTTGTTTCTCTGCAGCCTACGCAAGTGCATTTATTTCAACTTTTGATCGCGATCATTTCAACCAAGATCGCATTGCAATTATTGCGATTTTTCATTAAATCATGATTATTTTGCCAAGAACATCATGTGATCGATCATTTTATGCTTCCATTACATTTGCATACAATTCAAAAAGCGTTCGCGATCATTTCATCCCAGAAAACATGCGATCGCGATCGATTTACTTTTGACATTTCAAATTATATACAGTTAAAATTCTCTAATAAATCGTTTTACAATCAAATCACTTGTCCCAACTTATCGTGTGTCACCCGAAAACACATGTTCAACGACATAATTTGTGTTAATTGGTCAACTTCGTGATCGTCCCAGAGATAAGCGATATATAAATGCAACCCGAAACAATATGTCGCCCATCAATTAATTTACATTTTAATAGCAGCACACAGTCACACACGCACACCGGGCGATAATCGCTAGAACAGAATCTCGATCGTGAGCTCTTGGCGCCGACACACACACACACACACACAAAATCAAATAAGCACTCCTCAATTTATATGACCGTTGGAAAAAAATGTGTTTCGTGTTTTTTTGTTGTTTTTATTATTGTTGATGCTGTGGTCTTGTCTTGATTTGGTTTTATTAATCTCCGTAAACATAAGACAACATCGAAAACAAGCATTTTTTTTTTGTTATTTGGTTAATAGGCATTCCAGAGGCTTTTTTGACTGCGTGCAAGAGAGATGGAAAGACAAAGCTGGACGCGTGCCGAACTTTTATATATATATTTTTTTAATTTATGTGCGATGGTATTTAATATCATCTGATAACGATCGGAGTTTGAGTTATTTGGCGCCCTGTCGCAGTTTTTTAAAGCGTATATATATACATTTGCAAAATGGCTTCGCAGAACCGCTGTATCTAAAATTCCAGTATGTGTGCGTGTGACGTTTATATACAAGCATATATATATACCTATGCGTGTAAATACGCACCCTGAATAAATATGTGTTTGGTTTGCACACAATCAAAACGACTTTCGGGGGGTTGAACAAACGCCGCTCACGTCATCACCAGACAACGCAGGGTGGTTTCAGTGTATATAAATGCGTACACGCAATATGGCATATAGTTCGGCTGGGATTTAGATGTCAAGGGAGCTTTTGGGTTTGTGGATATATTTGTGTGTGTGTATGTGTGTGTGTGAGCTATATTTGAGGGTAGGTGTATTTTCCGTAGTTGTGATGCCCTAGATTTTGTTTGTACATAGACGGCTTTTCGTGTGTGGGTGGGGAATAAAATTAATTTTCTTCTTACATATTTCACCATTCTGCATGTTCGAAATCGAAATATTACAATTAAAAACGAAAGAAAAGTAATTAAAAAAATATAAATCATTTCACAATCTGATCATATGGATACAATAATTATGGCCATTTAAATCAAATTCACGGCAAAAAAAACGCATATTAACTCATCACTGCCCTGAAACGTTCGCCACGCCTCCTCGATCTCGTTATCATACGATCCGAAAGTGAAAGATCATTCTCGCGCACCGTACTTCCGCTCTGTTCCGCCAGCAGATGCGGGTGCAAGTAAATTAAACACGGCTGCGCACGCGCCCGCTTCTAAACCACACACGTTTGCGCAGGTACGCACTAATAACCCATCATTTAAATTCACTTAAAAGCCGATTATTTGCCACTCGAAACGTATAATTTAAACGTTTTCGCACAGCGGCGGTCTGCCGTTGCCGCTACCGAGCGCAAATTACGAGTTGCCTAAAGGGCTATTTTGGCCGCAGCACAAGAGCAATCGAATGCTTTGTTTTTAGTGCATACGCGCGTCTGAAAGGAACTTTACACAATGTGATTGTATAGTATAGGTGTATATATATATGCGTCTATAGAGCATAGACATGTAAAGGTACAGGTGCGGTTCCCTTTTCATCGTCGGATCCCCCCCCCCCAGAGTGTGTGTGTGTGTGACGCCCACAGTTCACACTATCGCCACGTCATATACATTTTTTATTATTATGTTTTTTTTGCTTGAGTGTTCTTAAAAGGAAAAAGTACACGTTGACACCAACAATAATGATAATTCCCCCCCTCCCTACCGCACACACATGTCCATCCGGGCTTCCTTTTGCGTGTGATTTTGTAATTAACTTTTTGCGTGTGTGCTTTATGCTAATTAGACGGGGTTACGGGCACGGAAACATAGTGTTTTATGGTTTTTATATTCAGCAGTTTAATTACTCATCTACATTGTATGTATTATTTTTTTTGTATATATGTGTGTGTGTGTAGGCGACAATATAGTTAATACATAATAAGCCAGCCATTTTTTTTTTATTCTATGTGGTGCTGTTTTTGACATTTTACGTTCTTCAAAAGGAAAACTTTTATTGTTTTTTTTTTATGATTTTGGTTTGTATTTTTTTTGGATTGTTTATGAAATAATTACCCGTTCGATGAAAAACAATAAATCACTGTTTCGGACAGGTTTGGCAATGATCGAGTGATTAAAACGATTTATTATCATAAAAGGATTTATAAATGTTATTCCCGGTCGATAAAATATTTTTCATAACTGAATTGATCAATATTTTGCAATGCTAATGGTGTGTTTATTGCAACTTATGAGATTATCGCCCGATCGATAAAAAAATATGAAAGCCAAAATATTATATTGATTAATGAAAAGTAATAATTGTGTTTCAAGAGAATTATGTAAGAATCATACATTGACCCGGTCGAGTAAAGCACTAATTCAAGAAGACTCAGGATAACTTCTTTTGGCCAATGACAGTTTAAACACATTACAAAATAGTGTTTGAAACTATATTTTCGCCCATTCGATAAAAATATATTATAAAAAACATGATTAAAAATTTTAATTATTATTATAAATAATGAGTAAAATTTGCCCAGTCGATAAAAACGCAAATGTATTATGTCACTATTGTCTTTCTCAAAACTCTTATAAAGTATTAATAAAGTTCATTATTTACTATTAATTTATTTAGACATTTGAAATTATAGCCCGGTCGATAAAAACACCAACAAACATAAATCCGTGAAATTCATATTAGTCATAACTCTTATAAATAATCACTAAAAAATATTATATTTAAATAATATATATTTTGAGTACTATTGTTTGGTATATTAGAATTTATCGCCCGTTCGAAAAAAAAACATGAACACACGGAAATAATTAGAATAAGTAAAAATTCACATTATATGATTAAACAACACATTTTTGTTAGAAGATTAAGTAAAAAATACCAATGAAACATATTTGCCCGGTCGATTAATCATTTATAAATTAATTATGAATACAGAATTCAGTGAATATCATATTAGTCATAACTCTTGTAAATAATCACTAACAATTATTACAATTTAAATATATGTAAAGTACTTTTATTGGTATTTTGAAAAATATCGCCCGTTCGATGAAAAACATAAAAAATCCGAAATGAATAGAATTATTAAAAAATCACACATAATGTTGCTCTTAACAAAATTATATGATAAAATAACACATTTTTAGAAGATTACGTAAAAATAATAGTGAAACATATTTGCCCGGTCGATTAATTATTATTTTCATACAGACTACGGATAATAACGCATTTCTCATAAATATTAAAATTCACTCTAAAATTTAAATAAACTTTAATGTTTAATGTACTCTTATTGGAATGTATATAAAATTATCGCCCATTCGATAAAAAAAACGAAAATTATTTTCAGAATGGAAATCATTATGAAAAAAATAAAATAAGGGTGCAAATTATATGATTAAAGAACACATTTCTAGAAGAATAAGTAAAAATAACAGTAAAACTTATTTGCCCGGTCGATTAATTATTATTTTCATACAGACTGCGGATAATATCGCATTTCATATACATTTTAAACTACACTCTAAAATTTAAATTAACTTCAATGTTTAAAGTACACTTATTGGAATGTATATACAATTACCGCCCGTTCGATACAAAAAATATGAAAATAATTTTCAGTATCGAATTAATTTAAAAAAAAAAAAACAATGATACAAATTACCTACAAAGGTGTCAGATTAGTCAAACCGAGACAAAACCTTCGCATTATAACGGGACAATTGACATTTGTTTGCAAACATACAAATTCGATTGCAATTTATACTGCTTTCCAATCAATCTTTTGCCGACTGCGAAGACGATAGCAACAAAGAGACAAACAAAAATAAGAAGACAAAAATTAACGTCATCAACTCTCATCATTGAACCGTACCAAATTTGGCGCAAAACATTTTTTGTATAGATGAGTCCTTTTAAATGACACGCGGTCGAAAATATCTCGGTAAAAATGTTGCATAAGAGCGTAAAGAATTTTGTTTCAGGCGCGCGTGTACCAGAAATCACGTCCTTTTATGTGTTTTCAGTGTGTTCGAGTGCATACACACACACACACATTGACACAAAACACACAGACTCGTCGTTCACAACACAATACGGCTTGTTATCCTGCGTTTAAAAGCAAATTCAAGAGATCGTACACAATAAGGACGATTTCATGCGCTCGCTCGCTTGCTTTAATAGAAAATACATATATATATATAATTCTTGTATATGTTTGCAAAACCCGTCGGGCCGCACTGTATGTGTGTATCCTAGACAAAAGGATCCGCTCGACCTTTGTGTGGCAAGCGTACTCGTAACGCACACGTTCTTGTTTGCTGTTGTGTTTGTTGTTGTTCTCGGTAGTTTGGTGTTAAATCTGCGCTCTAACATAATAATTTAATATCGATTTACGATTTTCGGCGAGGCTTAACGCTATAAACGGACTCTCATGACAGAGCGAAGAATCTTAATTTCATACTCGTCCGTCGAACGACGATGAAGAGGTGCAATGGTGATGAATTCATTTGAATAAAATGTAGGCCACAAAACTGTGAGGTTAAGTAAACCAAATAGCGCATTAATTATAGCTGTCAATTGTCATTGTTTTTTGTTGGTAAGAATTCTAATCCTGAAATATGGTCATCTAAGAGAAATGTTCGTGAATTAGACGCTGTCACTTTTGTTATTGTTGTCGATCTGTCAAATGACAGCTGTCAAAATTATGGAAATAGTGAATCATTATTATTATTTGGAAATTTAACAAACAAAAATCCTTTCCAAGTCACCTACAAATTATGTAACCTTTAGATGCCTACCGTTTATTCGACTAACCATCCAGGTAAACCAGCGGGCCAAACAAAAAAAAATGCGCTCGACCCAAATCCAATTGTTGCATTTTCACGTTATATACATTTCGAATTTTTGGCCAATTTCCAATAAATGCCATCAATGGTAATGTGCAGTGAAGCCTACATTTACATAACCCTCCGTTTTGTTTGTGGGTGCGTGTTTTTCTCAAAAGTACACAAAGACGTGGTGCCGGCGGCGGCCGAGACGATTCGCCAAGCATGTTAGACACCTTGCCAATTCACCAGAGTGCTCTAATCTGGTTTTAAGTGCACTCGTAATGGCAAACAATTGCATTTATACATTTTCTTTTTGGCACCGGTTGTTGTTAACATTTCGGTAAACCGCATATTTTTCAGAGGCAAGCCGAGGATAATCTCTATGGGATTATAGTTTGTTGGTGTTTTGTTAAAATGGAGCTACCGAAGAGGGATTATAAGATCTCTGTATATATCCGATGACGTACGGCAGGGATGTAGTTAAGATCTAGTTTCGATTACATATTTATGGTTATAAAACTGTTTGTAGACAGCAAACACTTGAGATGCGAATCGTGTTGGTACGGCGGAGTCAACACACTTCAGGGTATAGGTGTAATTGCATTACGAGATGGTAGATAGAGATATCTAGTGTTGACATTTTTGTGGTTTCGGTGTTTAAAAACATTGATTTATATCAGATTTTGGGTTTAAAAACTGGAAGTAAGTTCCACAAAAAAACAGTGTTTTCAGATGTTTGACAGATGTCAGATGTCAAAATCAAATGGTGTTGCCAGATTGAAACCGATATGAATATAATAGCTTCCCTGATTGATTTTGTTCATTCTACAGAAATGAAGTTTATCACCTACCTCGAAAGACCAATTTCCACAAGTCAGTGTTACCCGATGACAATACCGCTGTAATTCGATAAATCCCAATAGTATATGCAAATTCCACATATGAAACGATTCCGATGACAGCCACAAAAGTTCAAATGCACGCCGATACACTCCTGACCTCGTACGCCAAATCGTTTACAAATTACCGGATGAGAGCGAGTATATTTATCGATTATACATAACCCCAAAAAAAAATCGAACTCCATTCCCAAGAACTCTAATCCACGACACACGCAAACCGATCAAATAAAATATATTTAAGTCCCAATAAACATGAATAAAATTTTCGAGAATGCCATACGAATGGCCAGTGTGTGTGTGTGTGTGTGTGTGTGTGTGTGTGTGTGTGTGTGCGGGAGAAGTAATATCCACAAAACACACACACACACACACACATACATATTTTAACAAATCACAGTGTCACATAAATCAAATTTTCCAGAATCGTGCACTTGGTGGAAAATTACAATAATTCCGAACATATTCGAAACAGTAAAAAACGATATTGTTCCCTCTATGCACTTACAATATAAACTCTGCAAGATCATAAATTCTGCTTTGCATATGGCAATACGCAAGAAGTGCATTCGAGTGTGTACCCAACGTTATATATATATATATATATATATATAGAAATACATAAGTACATATAATGTAAAATGTGAAAACACTCATAAATTGCGCGTGGATAAATTCCGTGCGCGCGCACGGCTGAGGAGATTCGATAAACGACGTTGTTGTTGTTGTTGTTGGATTTCTTGTTTGGCTCGTCCAGACCAATAAAATATTATAATGTATATTTACATACAATTACTGCGAAATTAATTGTATGCCTCGGATTGGTGTGCTGCTGCCCCGTCATTGCATTGCATTTGCTCTTAGTGCAGTTCGCGTTTGCTAAGGAGACCTATTAATATATGTAGATTTACATATTTATAATAACAAATTGCAAATATACAAGAGGGCTTCTGTATGTATGTGTATATCTTTGGTATCAATATCAATTTCATGAATTGTGTGGCAATGGCAAATTATTGATTTTCGCTGTTTTAGACATTCTACACAGTTTTATAGGTTAGAAATTGTGTAAACTGTCAGTTTGACAGATGTAGGTAGATTAAATGTGGTGTTTTTTTAGAGCGTATTAATAGTTCTATGCATTTTACACCGTATTGGTTAAAATTATGCCAACTGTCAAGGTGACAGATCAATGACATAAATAACAGTTATAAAAAAATGTATTATTTATTTAAGTTAAAAAAGAGACCGGGGCAAACTGTCAGTTTGACATGTCGATGATATGTGGCAACCCCAATATTATATTTTGTAATATAACACATAAAAATTACGACAAACTAATAGATCCACCTGGATTACTCATCACCCATACCAAATAGCTCAAAAATCTCGCTTAATCCCTTCTCGTTGCTCGCCACATCTCGCCGAAAAAAACACCTCACTCGACCTTAACCAATTTTTTGTGTGTTCGTGTGTGCATGAGCGCTCGCGATTTATGATTAATTTCAAATTGGTATTTATGCTATATGTGTTGTTTTTTTTATATCTTCTTTTATGCCATTCTCACCATGCCAGAGAGTGCAAAACAAAGAAGAAAAAAAATAATCGTGTGTATGCAAAACAGAGAATTTGCAAAACCGCACGATGGAATTCGGCGGGTGCGCGCGCGCGCGACTCTCAGAGGTGTTGCTCGCCAAGTATACTCTCGAGGTTCCAGGTAAAATCAAGCGAGCTTGTTTTTTGTATGTGTGTTGGTTTCAAACTGTTTTATATGGTGTTTTTTTGTGTATGCCAAAAATATAAATTGGAAATGTCATTTCTCTTGGGTCGCACCAAGTGTTATAGAGTGGTCTACGTAACCCGACCCGTACAATATTACAACAACAACAAAACTGCATAACAGCCACCTATTGTCCAGCAGGGCAAAAATATATGCGCGTTTAAGTCACCTTTTTCGAGCTTGTATATACAAATATAGGCACAGAAGATTATGTTGTTTATTTTTTATTTATTTTTTTGTGTGGACGAGGGCGGATAACAAGAAATTTGCAATCGTGCGTGAATAAGGTATCCAAAAAGCGAGTAGCCTGGGTAAATCCAATTTAGATTAGCGCGCTCCTACTCGACACGTTTTCTTCGGGTGCATCTTATCTTATGTGCTAGGTGAAATTGATATATGTATGTATATGCCTTTGGATGTATGTGTGTGTGTGTGTTTTTTTATGTCATGTTTTTGGGTTGTTGTTTTTTTTTGGGTTTCAGCAGAAGTGGAGAATCATAAATCACCAATTAGGATTATGGTTTTTTTTGAAGAGATTATAAAATTGTATATTTTGTATTTCTCCTCCTTTAATTCCTGCAAAATACAACAAATTGAGGAATCAATTACAACTCCGCTTATTTACTGTATTCCAATAAAAACTACATGAATAAAGTTTCTATAAAATTAAATTCAATTTATTTCGTACAGATTTTCCATGTTCTCCATTTAATCGCTTGTAACTTTATGTAAAATGCACTCGCAAAATTGCGAAATTATGCAATACACCTCGTTTACAATATTCCTTGAGCTTTTGGTACCATTCATGCGCGACGCGGCTTCTTAAAACGCATTAAATTAATGCAGTCAAATTGATGCGGGTGCACGTCAACGACGTCGTGTTGAAAGGGAATAGAAAAATTGAAAATTGTGTGCAACGTTTAAAGTGAACTTTTTTCGAAAAATTAGTGGAGTTTGATGTTTTGTGTGTAGAAAGATCGAATTTGGTGGTAAATAGAGAATACTGTGGATTTGAAAAAAAATAATTATTACAATTAATTCACGTCAAAAAAATACCAAGAATGTTTTCTATTGCAATGTTACTGGCGCAAAATATGCTCATAATATATTCATATAATTTTAAAATGTTTCAATAACAAAACTCAAGATTTTTTTTCCGAAAAACAATAAAAAAAAACAACATTTTTTCTGAATTAACAATAAGTTTTATGTTACAAATATCCCAATGCAATGTTACTGGCGCAAAATATTCTATAATACAAAATGTATATTTTTTCAAAAATTTCAAAAACAAAACTCAAGATTTTTTTGTACGAAAAACAATAAAAAAGTAATTCACATTAAAAAATACCAACTTAAAAAATGTTGTATTGACACAAAAAACTGATAGTCACGACATTAATCCCCTTCAAGTTTTGTCTTCTTTTTTGTAATTTTTACAAATTCAGTCAATTTTTTTTTTAAATATAACAATTTAAATGCAATTAAATTAAATTAAATTATGGATGTTTTCTATTGCAATGTTACTGGCGCAAAAAATGACCATAAAAATTAATATTTTTCAAAAATTTCGATAACAAAACTCAAGATTTTCGTCCGAAAAACAATCAAAAAACAACAATTTTTCTGAATTAGCAATAAGTTTTATGTTACAAAAGCTCAGTTTATTAGGACATTTCCTCCACCTTTAATTTAATTTATTTTTCAAACTAAACCCATGACGTTGTTTTCAAAAAAAAAAAACTATATACTATATTTTAAAATAATCACATCACACCCAATTCGTCAAAAGTACCCTTGACGATCTCATCAATGATAAACCCTCCCATTTCCATCATCATCATCATCCTCATCACCACTTTCATAAAACATGCGCAGTTTGTTTCGTCGCCTTTTCTATCGAGTGAGTGATTAGCAACATTTTTATATATGCAATGTTATGAATTATTTCATATATGTACTCATCGGGGTTGTTTTTCAATCTATAACAATGGAGGACCGATGCACCAAAAAACAACCCATCCAAATAATGCGAGGAACGGTGTTATTCTCGCACATTTGCATTCGAATGTATTGGTGCATAGCGAATATGAGTGTAAATACGAAAAGGGACAATATGTTCGCAGCCTAGCATCGAGGGGCTCTAATAGGCTTTGTATACACATAAACAAACCATTGTGTGTAGCTATAGCACGCATATACCTCACACACAAAAAGCCACCCCTTAGGATTAAATGCAAGACTATATATAAGCGAGCGAATGCGACAGGAGACTATAGTGTTCATCATTCGCACACTGGAAGTACTTAAAACTTAAAATTATATATCTGTTATATTGTTATAATTCTTCAATACCAGAGCGTTTACTGTGTGACGTACACAAAATGGGTGCCATTATAAATATACACAGATACAGCACACCCAGGATGAGTGTATTAGAAAGGATTAGTCTGGCACGTCTATATTACCTATATATATGTATATATTTTATACGTGTACTTTATAGAACAAGTTACGCATGCGCAAAGAGGGCTCACGTGTACTTTTAGTCAACCCAGATACGGATCAGATCGGACACGTAACGTTCGCATTGTTTGGTATAACGCTCATAAATAAGGATCAAGGATGACAGTGTTTTGTCAGTTTGTCTTTATTATAGACCGGTAAATATTTATGTCTTTATTTTGTTAATGCTCGCGAATTTGCTGATTTACAAATGGAAGGAGATTTTATCCTTAATTTTTTTTTTTTAAATTATGACTTTATCCGAAATTGGGATTTTGTAGACAAAATGGACAGATGGATTTCTAACAGAAAACATACTAAAATGGTTATAACATTTGGAATTAGCAATGGACTTCTTTTTTTAAAGGGGAGTACTGTCGTGTTTGTTTGTATAATTGCATATGTTAAATTAAATATAATTGAACAAAATGGTATTTTTTTGTTAAATAATCAATATACACATTTTTTAAATAAAAAAAAACTAAGAAATGCAATGTGGTTAGAATTCTAAAGATACTGGCGCAAAATGTACTAATAACAAAAAATAGACAAAAAGACTATTTTTTTTTATTATATGCAAACAGCTCTTCCATAACATCAATAAAATACAATCTAATCAAAACTGATACGTTGCAAAACACCCCGGGTGATCAATTCAACCAGACACCTCCACTCCGTTTTTAATCCTCATCATAGCAAAATCAATATTGTAATAACACGGAAACTTGACACCGCGCGACCGTCTTATAGTAAAAGGCACAAGTCCGAAAATGTGTCAAACGATCAAAATATCGAATTTTCACATAACAACACTTGCGCGCGGCGCGCGCCACACGACATCTCTCTGTTGCACCAAATTAGCATCTACGGTTTCTTTTTCGACGCCTTTTCGAGTGTGTGTCACTTGAGATAAGAGCTCCCGGGTGTGTGTGTGTGTGTGTGTGTGTTTACATGCGCTTTTTTGTTCACCGACTGGCATGTAATCCATGTAAAACATGACTCCTTGAACGATCGAATGCGTTTCTTGGGTTAATCAAGCAGCAATTAATTCGACAAAAGGTGTCGAAGTGCATTCGCCCAAGAAAGAAGTGCGTCATAATTGCAGCGGTGATATTGCCGCACACAGTGCGACCCGCATTTTGCAAGTACTATTATAATATATATATATATGTACTTTATCTGTGGCATTATTTACAAGTCACTTAAATTCCGCTTAGGTGTGCGCAAGAGAGCAAATCGCTAAAGAAGCGCACTATAGTGGCCATAAATCGTGAGCTAAGCAAACAGTCGTTATATTATATCCTATATGCTATATGTCTTTGAATTTTCTGCAAAAATGTCTTATTTTATGGAATGTATATATATAAAAGACACCTTAAAGCACTGGCGAAACATCATAAAAGTCACAGGCTCAAAGAAGATGCACCGCACGCTTTTGACGTTTCTTTACAGCAGCGGAGATCGCGCAATAAATGCATAAAGGCAAAAAATTACTGTTTTTCCAAGACATATGGCAAATAGGGAAATTTGTTGAAATCCGTATTTATGCTTGGTGTTGGATACGATATAAACAAAATCTTAATTATGGCACATTTTATTATTTCGAATTACTGTCGTAATTACAATAATTGGTTTATTGCATTTGTGCTTTTCTAATGTTAAATAAAATATTTGAGTATACAAAAACTTTAACTTTTGTAAGGCTGTGCTGCGTTTTTTTTTTTTTTATTTTAAAAAATATAATTTTTGTTTGCTTTAAAAAAAAGTTTTTTTTATTTGTTAAATATTTTATGATACAAATTGGACATAAATATTGTAAATAAATAAATATGTTTTAGAAAGAATGCGGTATTAATTTAAAATTAGCAATTATTCCAAACTTGATTTTATGAATAGTTGAAGTGTCTAGACACCATGCGGAGTGGAATATTTTATATTTAATGTATTTTTTTTTACTTAAAATTTTTTTTAAAAAAAAAAGAAAAAATGCACGTCTATGCTGTGAAAAATACAGAATTTGAAACAAAAAATAATTTAGAATTAGCAATTATTTCAAACTCTGTTTTAAGAAATTTTTAATAATTATAATAATTGGATTATTTTAAGGTTTTCTAATGTTAAATAAAATATTATTATACACAAAAACTTATTTAAAAAAAAGTGTTTTTTTTTACGGCTGTGCTGCGACTTTTTTCTTTATATTTGGATGCTAGAAAGTAGATTCTATAAAATCAAAGGGCCAACAAAATGTTTATGTATTAAGAAATTTAATTGAAACAACTCATGAAGAATGCAAAACTAGGAAGAAAATCTTTTTTGCTTTATTTTTAATGGCGTTTCAAATAGATAAATAATTTTTTTAATGATGATGAAAATGATCAAATAGTAATAATGCAAACTATTTAGCTATAAATTCTGCTAAATAGTAATAATAAAAACTATTTAGTCAAAACAATTCTATTTGGTCTATATTGTTAGAAATGTCTACAGTTGACAACGAGTATTTAGTAATATTGAAAACAATTGAGCTAAATGTGATATTTGGTCATAAGAATTACGATTTGTAAATGAACAATAAATAAATAGTCATATGAATAAAATGACTAAATAGTCATTCTTAATACAAATATGTACAGATTAAAATAATTAAAAAGTAATTTTGAAAAGTATTTAGCAATAATATCTGAAAAAAAAAAATAATAATTAAATAGTAATTTTGAAAAGTATTTAGCAATAATATCTGAAAATCCGAATCAGAAAAACTAATTTGTCATTTTTACAAAATAGTAATTTAGCATTAAATAGCCAAAAAATACCATATTAATGCTATTCCAAACTAAATTGCACGTAATATTATCAAATAGCAAAAAAAAACAGCCATAAAATTGTCAATATGACTAAATTGTTAAAATGGCTATTTGGACATTCTAGTGACTTTAATGTCATTTTGACCATTTGGCAAAAAAAACTATAATCAGAAAATGCATTTAATGACTAATAAAACTAACAATTTAGCCATTATGACTAATTTGTAATAAAACTCGCAAAAGATGACCAAAAAATAGCCATCTGGCGACGAGCCACAATATTTTATATTTCCTGTTTTTTTAATGTTAACTTAAAACTTAAAAAAGGGAAAAATACAGAATTTGAAACATTTTTAAACCAAGGGAATGTGTGGCCCGCCACAATAATTGGATTATTGAATAGATTGTGGTTTTCTAATGTTAAATAAAATATTATTAAACACTTTTTTTTTTTTTTGTACGGCCGTGCTGCGTTTTTTTTTCTTTATGGTACAAATTGTACGCGGTCCGCCGAAATTGTTATTTATTTTATATTTAAAAAAAAAATTAGAATTAACGATTAACTCAAAACTGTTGTTTTTTTTTTTAGAAGGTATATTTTTCGGGTTTTTAATGTATTATTATGTTTGTGTCATAACTTTATTGAAAAAAGTGTTTTTTTAACCATTGAAAAGAATAATTCTTATATAAAAAAACTATGAAACAGTTTTTAAAAACAATATACAATAATTATTCGATTATCAAGATTTTGTAGAAATAAACAAAATCACACAAAATATAAAACTTAATTTCTTCAGTTAACTTGCAAAAGAATTAGAAAGAATTACCCAAAAGAGTCTCTCTTAAATAACAATCAATTCATTTGTCTATAGTCCAAATAACACGCGTCACTTGTCACAACATCAGCCGCAAATTCACGAGCCCCCTTTTTGAATTTGCGAGAGCATTTTATAGCCAACCACAGGGTCACACACGGACACCACTTCATCAAAGTCAATTAGGGCACGTGTGCACCCGCACACTTGAGATAAATCAGTGCACCCCTCTCGTTATAATCCTCCCAAGGGATGAATAAAGTATTGCAAATTACATCGAACTTAGAATATATAAAAAAAAAACACTTACCGGTATGCGTTCGCTTGTGTATCTTCAGGTTCTCAGAGCGTGCAAAAACCTTGCCACAACCGGGAAACGGACACGGAAACGGTTTCTCGCCAGTATGCACGCGAATGTGATTGACCAGCTTGTACTTTGCCTTAAACGGACGTCCATTTCGTGCACATCCCATCCAGAAACAGGCGTGTGTCGTGCACTCTGGTCCACCGACATGCTCCAATGTTAGATGTCCAACGATTTCGTTCATCGAACAGAATGCCTTGCCACAGTGCTTACGATTGGCCGGCGTCAAATGTGGCAGTGGATCCTGATCGACCCACATACATTGCATCTCCTGTTTGGCCGGCGGTGGATGACGCATATACCTTAGAAATGCACCGGAGCTTGGATTTACTGGCAAATTGTGATGGTGCACCGGTGCAAAGTTTGTCTGATGCGGATGATAGGGATTGTACTCGGGTGCAATGCCCATACGCATTTGATGCTGATGAAAATGATGATTATTGAATTGATTATCATGTACGGCCGCGTGTGTATGATGTATGGACGAGAATAACATTGACGGATCGGTAGCGCTTTGCGCGGCCGGTGCCGGAAAGTAATCGTTTTCGGTACGCTTTAGTAGAAAGTCACGTGAATAGGCCGGAATCGATGGTTGTATATGACCCATATGCGAGGCGGCCGGATGTGCAGGATGTGATGGATAACCATTCTGATAGCTATTCTGTGCGGTACTCGCTGAGAGATCAGTGTGTGTCATGCCAGTCATTGAACCCATTGCATTGTCTTGCATTGCGTTCGGTGACATCTTGAGACCGTACGAGGCGAGATGGGCATGATGTACTGGTGCAGCGGGTTCCATGAATGCGTTCATCATCATCTTGTATATGTATATTTTTGTTGCTTAGTTATCACACTCAAATTCACTAAAACTTACGGTCAAATGTGCCATGCACCATTTATTATACCGAATAATTCACAATAAACAAATACACTAAACACTTGCAAAAAAAAACAAAAAAAAACCGCGCGAAAATGTCCAAAATTGTTCAAAAATATGTTTTTTTTATTAAAAACACACGCGCGCGTAGAATAAACCAAACGTTCAGTTATTATTTCACTTTATTATAAAATATCGTTCGCCCGAAGAAATAAAATCTAAGTGGTAAAACTAAAAGTTCGTGCTATGTCTTCGAAACAGCATGATGTTAACAATACGACACTCGCAGCGGGACTAAACTCAAAAATTCTATCAAGATTTGACCTCACTACAGGAATCTACGTCCCACAGTGCCACACACACATGCGAGCGCAGTGCGGTACAGTAGGTGTGGCTATGGTGTGACGCAACAGCGTTACGTCTCTGTTTGGCACATTGTGGCGTTGTGTGTATTATCGCTCGTACGCTTTCGAGAAAGATGTGTGAAGAGAGTAGACGCTATAGGTTGTTGTGTGTGCGTATGTTTCGGTTTTGGTGAAACAGAAATAGAAGGCGTGACCCATGCGAATGTGTGTGAAGGGTTATGCTGTTTACTTTAGCGATGGGGTTGCGCATGTGCAATACAGACGGAAAAGGGTGATTCAGCAGATAATTTGTGTGGATTTTAATTATACAAAATTCATTGTGTGTAATTACCGAGAATTTCCGTTGTCTTATGGAATTATTATCCATAGATCTGCGTGAAATGAGCGAGATAAAAAATAAAAAAAACAGCAAAAATGACAATAAGAAAACTATATCAAATCGCATGCGGTGAGTGCGCACAACATGCCCTGAAAACACAGCAAGCCCGGTGATTCGACAAGAGTGCACGCTGTGAGTGTATCATAATAAGTGGGCGAGATCGACCAGTGGTTGGTTTCCGGGTTTAACCAACGCACGAGTTCCGTTTAGCGCCTCTCCGAGCGGATGGGCGGGATCGGATGTGTGCGCGGTCGCACACTTTTGTTCATGTGAATTTTGCATTCACCGCATTTGTCGCGTGCGCGAAGTGTGTATGCCATATGAGCGTGTGTGTGTGTGTGTGTTGAGGTGAATATTAATAACGGTTGTGGTGACATTTTATGTTTGTTTTGACGTTTCGAAGCGTTTTATTGTATTTTTTTTATGATTTAGTTTAATTACTGGATAAACATCCTTATTATATATCATTTAATTAGCTCATTTCAAGTGTATATATAAATAGACATGTTCATCCTTCTTGAATCTGTTAATATTCCTGGAATTTCTTTGGATTTGTAATAATTTTTTTTTCGATTCCCCGAGGGCGCCCATGTCTCTTATCACTGACCAACAATCCTTCCTTTCTAATGTCTGTCTATTTAAATATTTTGCCAAAACACGCCCGTAAACCCCGGCTAATCGCATCAACTCGGTCGTCTGCGGATGCGTGTGCGCGCAGGATTATCCTATTAATCCATCCCAAAGTCAAGGTCCTCTCGTACAAAACTCTTAAGCAAACACACACACACACACAAAACTTTTTAATTCCAACTAAATGTCAAAAACAAAAGAGGGATTATATGCGCGTGTATATCTGTATATTATTACAAAGTTAATTGCTGGTATTATTTTATGAGTTTATGGCACCGTACCATCGGACGAACAGGTATATTTTAGCATATATTTTGCGCTCGTACAAGTCTTAAAGTCAAACGATTTATGAAATGGATATTTTATATATGCTTGGTATATTTGCATATGTATACATATATACTTTGTATTTGTATATATATACAGTAATAAGCGGGGGTGTCCTTTCCAGATAATTCATAAAATTTGCAGTTTATTAACTGCGAAATATGCGAATGCGGTAATTGGTGGTAATAAAAGTGTGTGTGCTACAACATTATTTATATAAAAAAAATGTTTAAAATAGGGATATTTTTGTTAAAATATTTTGATTATTATTATTACCTATTTAGATTTAATAACAAACATTGTTAACTTTGCTTTTTTTTGTTTAGTACACGTGTTCACTATGAGATGTCAAAACGACTCACTAAGATTTATAGAATACGGTTATTGCTAACGTGCGACATTTTTTTAAATTGTATCTGGAAATATCAATTTGTGGTTAGGGCGATGCAGTAGTCTGCTATAACCTATAAAAATATTCTTTTCTGGCCAGTCGGAACAAAACGGGAAAAATTGCGCAGCGATATTATTGAGTTTTATGGTTATTTAAGACGCAATTTACCTTTTTATATGATTAAAAACCGCTGTGAAATTGAAGTACAATAAAACTATATATAGAGAAAAGACGTCTGTTGTCGGTGAACATATTATACGAAAGTGAAAGATTTATTAACAGTAAATTGTAACAATGATGTGCGTTTGATGCGCCTCTAGCGCTAAATTTAATAACTACAATTTACAGAGTGGTCTATTTAATATTAATACAATACTCCCACTATTTGTATCAAAATTTAAATTAACATTAAAAATAAAATGTTTAATTTAAAGTTCAAAATCAGTCTAAACGTCTTCTTTTTTTTATATAATTCTTAACTAAAATAAATGAGTGAGAGAAACTTTGCCAATTGGTTATAAACATAATTAGCTAACATTAGATTTTTTTTCATTTTCAACGATATTTAATAAAATTCTGATATTTTGAAAAGTATTCCTTTGTAAAAATATCAGCCAATTGTTCATAACTCGGCACGTAGTGTAAGTCGAAAAGTTTTTCTTCCTACTTTTCTCCTATAAAATGATAGCGCAAATCGATATGCTTAGTGCGCTAGTGGAACTCCGTTTTTTTTTTGACCAAACGAATGGCACTTTGGTTGTCCATGTTGAAGATTTGTTGTAAACCCGGTTAACATTGTAAATGCCCATCTGGCAATACTTATTATGTATCTGACAGTTGAATATATTAAAAAACATATGTTTTGCCTCTCTTGTCAAAACCTTCTACCAAACAACAACTCATGTATTTTTTACTTGTGTGTTTGGAATAGTAAGCCAATTGTGCATTAATATTTATCCAGCATCATCAATCCAGATTCAACAGGTTATGGGCCCAGTCCCGTATTGAATTGTTGGAAACTTTATTGGCTTCACTAGGAAAGAGCAATTTCTAGATTTGGAATTCTTCATCGGTGGATTTTGTGAGAAAGAAATCACCAACTCCTGACTACGGGTGCATCGATACACGAGCCGCCATACATTCTTTCAGTTTGTTCTTTTTGCGGGTGTGAATGCAGAATGGGTGATAGGAGTGAAGATAAGATCCAGAAGTTGGAGGGCGCGTCAAATTACTCGACGTGGGCCCGTGAAATGAAGGTGTTATTGGAGTGGCATGATTTGGACAGTGCGATTAAAAATCCCGTTGCAACAACGGATGCACTCAAGCTGAAGAAGGCGCGGGCAAAAATTCTAATTAACGTTGATCGTACACTCTACGATGAAATCGGTGATTTGGAAACGGCACGCGAAGTTTGGGACAAGTGTAGTGAATTGTACGATGATGTGAGTTGGATCAGATTGGCACGCACAATCGGTGACTTGGTGACAACACGACTAGAGACGTCATCATCGATGGATGAGTATTTAAAGAAAATCACTACTGCAACGCGAGTGTTGGCGGACTTGGGCCTCACGATGCAAGATGAAGTGATTTGTGGCCTCATTCTATTTGGACTCACATCCGAATACGAGTCATTTGTTACCGGTTTAGACGGTGGCATGCTCGGCAACGACAATAAGAAGACGACTACGAACCTAACCTCAAACACCTTAAAGCGACGATTGATTGACACGGAACGTGCAAAGCAAGCAATCAACGGTGATGGTGCAACCGGCAACGTATTCAAGGCATCAGCAAATCACAGAAGCTTCAAACCAGGATGTACATCAAGAAAAAGTGTGCCGAAAAGTAGTTTGAAAAGTGGTGAATTTCAATTCAAGTGTTTTCAATGTCATAACATTGGTCACACGCGTCGTGATTGCCCAGAACGAAGAAAAGGCGCAGAAGCAAAGTGCGCGGAATCGAGTTCAAAACCGAAGGCTTTTCTGGCAGTTACATCAAACAAAAACGCGGCAATTGAATCAATACCAGCGGCTTTTCATGCAATGGCGGCCAGTGACGTAGATCATTCGGATGGCGTTTGGTACGTCGACAGTGGCGCGAGTCAACACATGACAGGAAATCGAAATTTGTTCAAGGACTTTGTGGATAACGCACCATACAAAGATATTTCGACGGCAGATAACACGCATTTGAAAGTGCTCGGCAGTGGATCAGTTGATTTGCGTGTGGAAGAGCAAACAATCAACGTAAAGAATGTTCTTCATGTATCTGGCTTGTCGACGAATTTGTTATCAGTGTATGGAATGGTAAAATCAGGTAACAAAGTTGAATTCAACGAAAGCGGTTGTTTTGTGCGCGATGGAAAAGATGGAAATGCGGTTGTGTTTGTGAAGCCGAATAACGGAACATACAAGCTTCACACTGATGCTGTTGCATTGACAGCGAACACACATAGCAGCGAAGATTTGATGACGTGGCATCGTAGACTCGGACATTTGGCATACGCCGACTTAATGAAGCTGAAGAACATCGTCAGTGGAATCAACATTAGTGGTGACCAAATAGGTTTGTCAAAATGTGTGTCGTGCTTGAAGGGAA
>JANSTU010049316.1:0-32261 GCA_027564075.1 Bolitophila hybrida | reverse complement strand
TAAAAAGTCACTTGGCAACTTTTTTACTAGTAAAAAGTCACTTGGCAACTTTTTTACTAGTAAAAAGTCACTTGGCAACTTTTTTACTAGTAAAAAGTCACTTGGCACTTGGCAACTTTTTTACTAGTAAAAAGTCACTTGGCAACTTTTTTACTAGTAAAAAGTCACTTGGTAACTTTTTTACTACTAAAAAGTCACTTCGCTACATTTTTACAAGTAAAAAGTCACTTGGCTACTTTTTCTAAATAAAATAAATTGCTTCACAATTCCATAAATTATAACTTAACAGCTAATTAAAAAGAAGCTCCCATGGACATAACACAAAAAATCGAGGATCCGAAAAACACACCTATAAATCCTTTTCCACCTGACAATTATTAAATACTACCTCTTTGCGTAGAGCGCATAGACTCACACACAGGTCGCCAAGCAAGACCCAGCAGCGAGGCCACCGATCATAAATACAGTAAAACCCATAAAAATCACTATTTACCGAGCACCGGACAGACATACAATTATACATATATACATAAAATAGCGTAGCGCACAACACAAGTATACAATTTATATGCGTATTATAAAATAAAACCGATAATAATTCAATATCAATTCATTGTGTAATTGTGCGCGATTCCTGTGTGCATGCTTATATATATATATAGCATAATTTGAAGATATATAAATAAGCATACAATACATATAATGTACTCTAGGTATATGCAACAAAAACACCTCTCCAGTGACACAAACCCAATGCTGTTTAAAAGTGTATTGTTTAACCAAACAAATAACGAAAAAGCGATAAATTGTGTTTTAGATGTGTTTGTGTGTATCTTATACATGCGAAGGACTGGAATTGAAATAGAACTTTATATGGTTCGCTGACCAGTGACCATATATATTCCTTATTTATATATATATATATATATATATATATATTATATGTATGTTAATCATTATTATTATTAATATTTTATTATTTATTAATTTATCATAATATCGAAGTATAATATAGAAAATATTTTCAGAGCACGGTGGGAAAATAAATTTGGTAAATTACTGAGTTTTGTATTTAAATATACTCGTAGAACCCCTTTAGAGTAAGTGAAGCGGTCAGTAACCTGTTGCAGAATTAATTGATTGAAGAATAGTCTTCGTTTAAGATTTTATATGAGTTTGACAATAAATTGGGTTTTCTTTAAATTATAAGCTTTATATCTAACGATCATATTATAGATGATGAGATGGGAAAAAATGCAATATAAAATATGACAGTTTATAATTATTATTTATAAATACCAAAATTGTTCGATGAGCATAATCAGACCGTCTCAAAACGGACAGCATAAAATATGTCATTACTTGCAATAATCTATCTATACTATCTATACTTATACATAGTTTTTTTTTAGATATGTTGAAACGTCGTCGAGATTTAGAATTGCAAGAAAAATATGGATTTACCTGTAAACAGTATGCGGTTTACCAATTTTCAAATCTGAAAACGGATTTGTGTTCTTACACACTGATTACCATACATTGATTTTACTGGCTTCAACAAAAATTGTGGCAGTAGAGCCCTTATATTGTGTCCAAACAAATTTTATTTTAGATATTGATTTATAAAAAAGAAAATAGGGCACAAATAAAAAAATACACAATTACAGGTCAAAAGTTTGAAATTAATTAAAGGTCAAAAGCAGTCAATATAAAACAAATAAAAAAAACTTGAAAGCGGTGGTGACTGGAAAATATTTTAGAGCTCTGTTTGGTCGGGTATGGCTATCAAACATTCACCCAAAGTTATTTATTTATTACTATTACTATTATTAGCATATTTCTGAAAATTATTTGGAAAAACGGGACATTGATGCCATCAATTTGCATACTGTTAAAACTAATACTTTGAGGATAAAAAATGTCAATATGTAAACCTCCAAAGTCAAGTCATTTGTTTATCTAATTGGAGCAAGTCACAGTGATTTATTTAGAAAATAAAAAAAAACAAGAAAAAAAGTCAAAGTAAAACCGAGTAAAAACAAAATAAGGATAAGTCTGTAACATTTGCAGTTCGGGCCAATAACCGAAGTGAACCGGATCCAGAACTCGACCAGGTTTTACGACAAAGTAAACGAACATAATATTTCAAGGAAAATAAAATATAAAATAAAATGAACTATTAACCTATTCCCAAGCAACAAGTTTTATAATATAAATATACCTATTATCGAAAATATCAATATCAATTAACCCCAATATAACGTCATAAACCTATAGTATTCTCACGCTCGGTGATCGCACACAATTGACTCAGATGTGCTCACTGTTCACAGTTGTTCACACATCCTACGCACCGGAAGTGTCCTAAGGCTCAGTGCGGCAACCAGCACTATATAAAAAAGCGCTTGCGCAAGTGAAATCGCAGAGTCTCCCCCTCTTCATTTCAATGCGCACGCGCGAACGCACTCAATGTCAGAAAAATTAACTTATTACCGAAACGAAATGGATATATACAAAACATTTATTATAAATTCTCAATTCTAAAATATATAAATACTATATATGGATTCGATTGTGCAGCCAATAAATTATTTCCTCCGAACAATGGAAACTCGCACGGTGGAAATAGAGTCGCGCACAAATTACATTAACAACAACAACAAGAAGAACTAATAATGATATATTCAAAATGTATTTATGTATATATATGCACATCCATTCGATATATGTATAAATTGTTGTTAATTAGGGCTATATAATATACATTTTACTCGTGGTGAGCGTGCGCAAGTTCACTGAGCATGAAAAAGACCATTTAACCATAGTTGGGAAAAATGTACTTCCGTTTGGTATTATTATATATATTACAAAATACACACACACACACACAGGCATATTAAATTTATTTATTATACACGATTTTCACAACGATTTTTATCAAATAAACGAAATTAACTCTTTACATGTTTCTCGCGTTGTTTTACAAATTGTTTTGTTATTTATTTGTGTGTGCGTATTTTATGTATATATGTATGTGTTCTTTGATTTGAACCGCAATACTCGCAAACAAAGCACACACCGTATATAGACATGAAGCCCCGCAGGCTCAAGAAATGCGCTGCTCCACACGAAGAATGAGATATCAATTTTGATACTGCACTTATAATAGATAATTAAATCTTAAATCAATTCTAGAGAAATGTAGTAT
Source organism: Bolitophila hybrida (assembly GCA_027564075.1). Classification (NCBI taxonomy): domain Eukaryota; kingdom Metazoa; phylum Arthropoda; class Insecta; order Diptera; family Mycetophilidae; genus Bolitophila; species Bolitophila hybrida. The sequence continues at coordinate 29,053 of JANSTU010049316.1, read as the reverse complement.
AAGATCCGCAGATAAATTATATTATAATATAAGTATTTATTGTGACATCAATTCACAGTTATGAAAAAAGATAACTTCAAATTTAAAGAATTTTAATTTAAATTTACGAAAATCATATCTATCCTTGTCTGAGTAAGACCTTTTGTAATATCTGCGTGCAGAACACACATACACCTGATTGGATAATTACAGCAAATCTATAGACAAGAGGAAACACTCACATATACACACACACACATTCATATATATATATATATATATATATATATATATTCTCCTGGCTACAAGCTTATTCCGCATATATATATATATATATCTAAATGCTCTGTGTTTGTATATTCTTGCGGATGACTACGGAAAAAAATCAATTTAATGTGGGCGTCAAATATATGTTTATATTATGCGTATACCACAAAATACACGTTTTCTTTATCAGATCGAAATATTAATTCGAAAAGCCATTTTACAAGAGAGCGCTAAACTATATGGTATATATGTATATATGTATATATATACCATCGCCGGCCGTGTTCCGCTGTGCCGCTGGCTGGGATTATGACTATTGCGATGATATGGAAATTGACTTTTCGTATCGTATTATACATATACTATGTATATAGAAGAGTATATTATACATATATTATGCTCTGCTCTATAGAGAATGTTCTTGAGATAAGTTTAAGTACAAATTAAAGTGTGTATGTGTGTGTGTGTGTGTGTGACTGTGTTTGTACACTGTCGAGTGAATGTGTAAATATTGTGATCTTTAGCTGGATTTAATTGAAAAGGATATCGTAAATATGCGATGACGTTGGATGATATCAGTTTTATTTATTTTGTTTGTTTTTTTATATATAAGGAAATAGTTTTATGTGAGACAGGTGCGAGTAGATTATATATGGTCAGATTTTATTTATTCATATTAACATCAAAGTTTAGTCTGAACAGATACACACACATTATGGAAACTCACTAACCATACAATCAAGAACATGCAGTCATTACCGCGCATCGGCTGCAGCAAACATACGGATCAATTTCTATTATTTAATTTAATCATTTCAATGGAAAATACTTTACAATACAAAGTATCAATATAGATTTTAGGTTCCGACTGCCACCGGATCGAATAATCCCTTCTGCTAAACCACTGCGATGGATCCTAGACATTAGATGGCCACAGGTGGTCTCGAATATTGAAGAAAAAAGAAGCGCAATTCTGATTACAAGAACCCGACCGCTTGCTGTAGATTGGCCGAGATCAGTGATGGATATAGGAAATAGAATGTATGTTTAAAATTCAAATAGCACATAATAACTTCAAAATACTAAAAGCACGTTTTTTTAATAGATGTTGCTGACTGATCGGAGTAAATTTTTTACTAAGCATAATAATGTGCAGATTTAAAATATTCCAACATCTGAATATATTGCTCTTTTCCTTTTTACGAAGGAAATTGTACAATTATAAAGGTAAGACTTGTAGAAAATATACTATCAAGCCTTTGTGCACTAGTCACATGTATAAAAAGCTTTGACATATGACATATTTGTCACAAATTGTAAATTGTGTATTTGAGACAAGCCTGTATGTAGTTCCGATACGTATAAATAACTTTGTCATGGGTATATTATATGTGTCACAAGTCTTAAATTGTGTATTTGAGACCAGTCTTTATATATTTGGAAAATATATAATAAGCTTTGTCGTTGACATATTATATTTGTCACAAGTCATAACGTTGGAACAAATTTTTTTATAATAAGCTCTACCAGAAGTATAATATATTTTTCACAAGTTGTAAATTGATTATTTGAGACACACCTAAATTTTTTTTTCATATATACTCATTCTGCTCAAAATTGAATTAGTCAAGTCGAATAAAACACACATGGTTATTTATTCCTCAATATATATTTTTTCCCCTTCAAAGTATTCCCCATCAGAGGCGATACACATATGCCAACGTTTTTTTAATCCTCAAAACATTTCTTGTAGACCCTTTTGCGAATTCTCTGGGTTTGGGTTTCGGCTCATCCGGCAAGGGGCCATTCCGAAGATTGTTGAGATGTTTAGACGTCATACTCATATATGTTACCCACGTTTTTGGAAAAAGACAGCATTTTTGGCAACAGCCGGCCAGTTCTGCATCAATCTACCTTTGTGTCAGCCGACGATTTTCGAGCACCAATGCCTTCACTTTATCGACGATTTTGTCGTTTATCAATGTTGCCGACCGAGCAGCGTGGGGCAAGTTCTCCACTGATTTACGACCATCTTTGAACTGTTTATACCACTGAAATGCACCTGCACGTGATAGGGTATCATCGCCATAGGTTTTTCGTAACATTTTAATTGCATCATCACAAGAAATTCCGTTGGAAAAACAAAATTTCAAACAAACCCTTTGCTCGACTTTATTATTCATAGCAAAATTTGCAGAACAGACTTGAGGTGGACTTGCTTATTCTACAATAACAAACAAACGATGACACTTAGATCGCTCAATTTTGTACCAACCTTCGACATAATATATTTCGAGATAATGTAAGGACTGGTTCAGACAGTTTATATTATATTTTATTTAAGTAATTGTGGCAAGTATTTGATATACATTTTTTACATCTCATAAGTATAACTGTATTTTGAGTGATAAGCTTTTTTCTAGTAATATAAACAAAGTAATAGTAAAATTATGCTGAACAACCCCCTAAGGGTTATTTATTATAAATGAAGCTCATAAAGCACTTTGCTCTAGTCATAATTATGGCGTTTATGGTGTTTCAAATTAGCTTAAGTAAAGGAACATCGTCACCAGCAATGAAAAAAAAAATTGTCAAAAATGCAAATTATAGAAAGAGTTGATGCAATTGTATTTTTTTTATTTTGATTCATGAAGTAAAAGCTAGGCAGGGGAACAATGCATGTTCAGTTTGAAACCAATAAAAATGTTAATTGCGATGATGGAGCTTCAACTTCACGTATAATAGATACAAATGTTCCAGCTGCCGTTAATTGATTTGTCTCATTTTACCTCGGCAATGGAACAAAATGAGACAAATGCAATAATAATGCAATAATAATTTAAACAAAAAAAACGAAGTCACGTATTTTAAATGATCATTAAATTCGATCATCTGGATTGACAAAAAACGATAATAATAAGAATATGAAAATAGATCGATGTTTATGCTAATCACGTATCTTGTTCTTTAAAACACACATTTATAGGACTATAAAATTGTTTTACTATCAATCGATCATCTGGAATGATCAAATCTGTTAAAATCAAATTAATGGATGAAACAGTGATCAGTTGTGATCGACAGTGTTACTCTATTGACTCATAAAAATAACATATTATAGATTAATAAAGAATTCAATTCAAGTCATTCGTTCGCATAGAGTGGTCTAAGCGTTCATACATATTTTGATCGTAATTTATATTATATTCGATAGTGATTCAAAGTTTTTAATTTAAATATCAGGAAAAATGATTAGTTCTTCGGCCACTATAAAGAAAATAATGAATGATTTATAACAAACTCATGAGATTTAAAAAAACAAAAATTAAAACTTTATTTTAAATTCCATCAGCACAGCACAGCTATACAAACCCATTATCCAATTAGTGCATTCCATATATATGTAAATGAAAATTGCACATTTTTGCATCTCGATTCTCGATAACAAAAAGTCTCGTAACAACATACGTTTATGCGTAAATTAGCTAGTGCCCATAAATTATATCGCTGACAAAATTTCGTCACAGAGCGCATGTTAAAGTGTTTTGAAATTCAAATAATGAATAATTTATGCTAAACGTGTATTATATGTTATATGACACCTATGAGACACCATTAGTATACACATGATGCATTATGTGGCAAATTATGACTGTTTTAATATATATATATTATAATAGAGAGTGACCGACCGTATAGCGTTAGACATATAATTTAAAAACAAAAAACATATTAAAAATTATACGTGTATTTTAATATTATATTTATAGTTAGAAATGGTGGTGTTGTCGTAATATTATGCTTTTTAGTGTTCCACAATTATAGTACTTACTGATAGAATCTAAATAAAAAATATTACGTTTTTTTTACTAAACTGCAGACAACATTGAGGCCACTGAATCCTTCAATTTGTATAGAATACGAATTACATATATATAATACCCGAATAATACTACGATCTAAAATATATCTACATAAACAAACAATAATTAAACCATAAAATATTAATTAAAATGACAAAGTAAATGTGCGATCTCAATAAATAATTACAATGTATAGTACGCTTGCATTGACATGACTTTCATTACGCGCCTGGCCAGGTAATTGACAATTTAATAGTCTCGTTTACGCCGCAAGTGCGATCAAGTACTCGATACTAATATATTTACATATATGTATATAAATATATATATAAAAGCACACCACATTAATTTTTTAAGCGTCAGAATTATGTTGTCGATCGTTAAATGCCCGTTCAGAGTGATACACTTTAATGGCTCTGCGTCGAAATAAAAATAATAATAATAATAATGGTTTCGCCAGTGTGCTTCTATCGGAATTTGCTCTCGACCCTGAGTTTTATGTGCTACACAATATTTTAAATGAAAACTGACATGCAAAAACTCTATATATAAATAGAACCTATATAGAAAACAATACTGATTTAACAGACCGATTTTATGAATCATTGCTTGGCTTAACATATATGAATGTGTCGTAACAATACAAAAAAAAACAGTATTGATTTTGCTTGCGGGATGTAGCAGTTCTTCTGTGTGTGGGTGTACGATGGTTTCTCTGGGGCTACGAAGGACGTCTTAAATCAATTGTGAGTATTAAACTTCTGCTCAGCGAATAATGCTTCATAAATCAAGCGAGAAGAAACTATAAATATGCTGTTAAAATCAATAGTCGAGCACACATTTTCGATCGATCCATCAATTAGATGTTGATCGTCGAATGTGTTTATTTTAGAGCAATCTAAAATTAGAATATTTTCTTTTTTACGGTGTTTATATTTTAAAACTAAATGAAACATATGAAGCATTGATTCTGAATACTTTCTTAAACATCCGATGTAGCACATATCGCACAATCACACACACGAAGTGCAGAAGCAATTATCGAGTTTGCTACGAGTCAGAGTTCAGATTTGCCTCCAATAGGAAAGTCAAAACAACTTGACAATCAAGCAAAGGTACGTTTACTGTTCCTGCGTCCATGTGAATGATGCTCACAAAAATCGTAAGTATGTGAAGGTTCTTATCAGCAATTCTCCGGTAAAGCTCCAGTTCGATTCTGCAAGTGATAAATGTCGTATGATTGGAACAGGAAATAGCTCAGAACGTCTGGTTGATTCTATTCGCGTTTTTTTCCACTCATTTTTGGTCTTGGTCTTGACTGCTGTACAAAAGACTAAGCCAAAAATCTATTACAAACAGTATTTCATCTACGCAGACCAATTACGTTTGCTGTCAGGGCCAAAGTTGAAGAAGTGCTGCAGCGTTTAGAACATATTTTAACCGTTGATGCACGGCAACCGGCAAAATCAGAATCTGAGTAGACTTTTTCACATGGCTCAATAATGATTTAAATCAGCATCAATAACCGATTCCACTTCCAGAGGCAATCTATAAAAAACAGGTGAAACTGTATTTAATCAGCTTGACTTGGCCGATGCGTAAAAACATACTTTCTTCAAATGCGCTCCAGGATGTTTTCAGCAATACATGGACACCATGCTGGCTGGATTACAAGGCGCGGTAGCATATATCTGGATGATATCATAGTTACCGTGAAAAGCGATATCGAACACGAACAAAATCTCTAAACAGTGCTAAAGCTTATTGAGGATTTTAGATTTCGTCTGAAAATCGAAAAATCCTAGTTCGGACTTCCAGAAACTTCAATATCAACTTCAGACCATTAAGAGAAAATTCAATCGATGCTTGCACATAAATTTCAAATGCAATTAAAGATATAAGATTATAATAAATGGAAGCTAAAAACACGGAAATGGCATTGAATTTTAATAGAAAAATGTGTGTCATTTGAATATGTAACAAAAATCTGCATGAGGCTCTCAACAGCGCACATTTATCGAATAGACAAATCAGTGCACAAATAAACCAGTAATAAGCCACGACTGTTTAGAAACAATCTACAAAAAAGACTGTTTCAACAAGAACGCTTCTGTTTCCGTGGTTTTCGTGTATTTTTCGTATTTACTCAATGAAATCCATTAAAAAATATGTATTATATAATAGTCGCTTGTATAGATTATTTGCACCATGTAGCTTGTGTTGGACATGCGACCGTTTGCTATATGACCAAAGAGCAAATAACCAATATATAAATCGCTTGACAAAGACGACAAATGTTTGGCGCAGAGGTAGTCGTACAAGACATTGCGGTGAAAGGTTCTCCACATAGCCAGTATTTGTATGTGTGGCTGTGTTAACACAATATACAACGTTTGTCGTGCTCCGGCTGAACTCTGCCGCGTGTTTTTGTATATGTCTGTGTGTACATTGTATGGGCAAAATCGTGCGCGGGTCATTCCAATTGCGCAAATCGCGGGCAGATTCACTTTCATTCGTTAATGGCGCACAGTGTTTCAAAACGTTGGTTTGTGTTTTTTTATTATTATTTTTTTTCGCAGCGACGTACAAAAGAAAATGTGCAAAAAGTGGTCTGGAAAAATTAAAAAATTTTTCTTTTCTTTCTTTTTGTGGTTTTTTTATCATTTAAAAAAAAAAATAAAAAAATAAACATGCCTCCAAAAACTAAATGTTAGGATAAAACTTTTTTTGATGTCTGACCTTTTCTTTTTACATTTTGTAAAAAAAATATTTAACTGATTAAATGTAAAAAAAAAAACTTGATTGATTAAAGGTTTTTTGTTAATATTGACTTGCAAACATGCCGGCTATCTAATAATATTTGTTTACACATTTAATTGTGTTGCGTGTTTTTGCGCACGGAAAAGCTGCATTTTTGCATGTTGAGGAAACAATTCAAATATTTTAAAACTTTTTAAATAATTATAAAAAAATAATTGTTTTTTTTTATTATAAGTGTATTTACTTTTAAAAATGCAGGAAACAGTTTTTTTTATTGAATTTGAAGAAAAAGACAGAGAGTCCAAGGTTTGAAAAACCACCATTAGATAAATAACAAAATTCTAATATTTTAAAACTTATTAAATAATTATTAAAAAAAACTAATTTAAATAAAAAAAATATTTTAGCAAATATGTTCACCGACCACATAAACTTTAACCAGCACCCACACTGTGCGGCGATTCCGTAAATGTAACTAGAATTATACACACCACAAATAATTAATCTAATTCAACAAACTCACCTGCTGTTCGTTTGCGGCCAATTAAAACATCGCCACACGAATCACGCGCATTTCACAAGCTCGCAAGCGAGGTTTTGTTTATTGTAATACCGTTTTTTTTTTGCCTGGCATGACATTTAAAATTCGTGATCCTCAATTCACACACACAAACAAATTACACGCTCATTGTTATGAATAATTGAATTTGTATATGAAAGATGCATTATCACGAGTACATTACATTATATTTAATATACAGAATATACCATATTAAGAAGGAGCAATAAAAAGAATGTTTCATTGACCTCGAACCATAATTTGAATAAGTGTGAGGGTCAATGTAATTGAGAGGATCGTCTTTTAAATTTCAAGGAGCCAATTTACAAAAAAAATATATGGTACTCTCATAAAATCCAAACTATGTGAGACCATCCGCGTATTTGAGGTTCTCATGACTATATATGTCATACAATTCTAAAACAAACATAATTACAAAAGTTTTTTTTTATACTCTGAATATACTGCTCGCGCTCGTATGGATTTCATGTTTTATGCGTTTATGTTTTTGTGTGCCCGATGACGCGTGCGACTGCGCGTTATGCAAACATTGACACACCGCGACGCAACGCGGGCGGCGATGACTCGTTCGGATACGAGGAACCCTGATGTATAAAATATTTATATTCTATTAAGAGACAATCTAAATTATGTTTTATTATTTATATATTACATATCGGAAACAATATAATATTCCCGCAGATATAAAATAATAAAATAACTCGGGCTCGTAAAGGCGAAATTTCTCTCAGGCTATTATTGGTTTAAATTTAGATAACCGATAATTTAGATTTTCCGCGTTATTTACACAATGCGCTGAACAATGAGGTCGTGCAGTTTTTCCGGCAAGTATTAATCGTTGATCTAGATTTCTTCTAAATATAGAGCTTATCACATATTATGCTTTTTATAGTTCTGCTTTTTTCAATATGAAGGGCATAAAGGGCACAAGGAAATATTATTGATTATTTGAATTTGTATCTACACCAAAAATATTCCATAGACCAAAATTAGCATAAAATATGTTCAGCTCAATAGAACGCCCACACACACGCACGTACATACAAAATGGACACATTGCGCCTATCATTACTGCCACCCTTACATTTTACTGCGGTGATTCGTTACAATTTATAATTAAATAATGCGACCTATCGTCTGCCATTTATATACATTATGTAGTATATAATATAAATATATATATATATATATATACGTGTTCCGTGACAGTAAAACACTTTGAATCGGGCAATAATTTTCCCTGAAGCCATACACACGATTTATGGGAAAATATGTGTATATATAAAAGGAGGACGAGGACGTGTTTCACAAGAACCATCGCATCGAATGCAATTAGCTAATGAATATTTGCGATCGATAGTTGAATAAATATTATATATACGCGGTTTTACCGGGGTTGCGTGTTAGCACATAAATCTCATAGTTCTAGTTCTATGTAAATGATTTTTTTTTTTGTAGAATTAGAATTCACAAGGAAATGTGTTCATAAATTAAATATATATTATGTAAAATAATATAAATTTCAAAATAATAGCACACGTTAAAATATGTCCGACATTCCGGCATCAAGACTGTGCGAAACTGAGTGCTGTGAGCTGTGGCGAGAGGGCGCTTATATCATTCTCATATTCAGTAAGTAATTGTTGTTCGGGTATTGACAGCAATGGCGATTCAACTCTGAAAGTTTCATTATATTTATAAATTCCTTTGATCCCTTTTCGGGACATAGGGCATCAGCAACAAAATTGCGGAACTTGTAACTTTGCCCAATAGAAATTATAAAAACTTTCTTTAAACAAAAAAAACACTATTTTTTGTTGTTTTTTTTTATATAAAATCGACATCTTTCCAAAGAATCGCTGCCTGACAGAAACGATTGAGGGCACAAACCTTATAGCATATATATAATTGTATATTTAGCGTAAATACATACACACACGCACAAAACAAACACACACATACAAAAATCTGTCACTTATTGTGCGTCACATCAGCTTCTTCTTAACGGTACATTAAGATTGTACGCGTGCGCGGTCGTGCTTCTTCTGCTGCAAATGCAAATATTTTCACATCAATTTAAAGATCCATTATTCTGTCAATAATGTGTGTGTAAGCCAAGTCAATTTTCACTCGCATTTCTTTCAATATTGGTATATATTTATATATTTTTTTTTCTTCTTTTGGTTTATAATAATTTGTTTGTTCAGTTCTACCTGTTTGATGTATGTATGTGTGTGTGTGTGTGTTTGTGTTAAGCTGCAGGCGCTTGCATTATTGCATTTTCATGCTCGTCGCGTGTTATATTTAAAATAATTTGCGCTCGTTATACCCGCAAAACGATGGCCAAGAGAATACGTATACAATTACAAACAATATGTTTTTGTTGTTGTTAACGGAGGTGGTGATGCTGTGTATATACTCGGAAGACATGTTTTATCAACGTGACCGCATTATTGAAAATTTAAGGCATCGTTTTTTTTTAGTAAACTGTCTTTCTTCTAAAATTAAGATAATTTTAAATGAAAAGGTGTTAAGGCGATAATATCGCAGAGACCAAATAAAATTATGCAGGCAGATAATTGAAAAAAATGTAAATAAGTATACGATGAGTTGTCTCTGAGTGAGCGGTGACTGACAAGGGTAAAATATATAAATAAGCGATGATTTGTAATTGCTGGTTGTTTTCGAATTTTGTGTATTTTTACTTTAACGGAAATGGTAACGATTTTTTATCCAAAACATGCCTAAAATGCCGGTGACATTGCAAAACTCGAACTATTATCGTTTTTTTTTCTTAAAATATTTTATCAATAAATTCGAGAAAAAATATAACCCAATAATAATTAAACAATTGAAATTTCGATACTTTATAAATAAAAACAATTCTGTATGAAAATTTATAAAATAAAAAAATTGGGAATCCATTTTTGCTGAGACAATCGATTATTAAATGATTTTTTTTCAACATACATAACGATTTTTTTTTAGAATCGCTAAATAATTTCGCATAACAAAATTATACATATTCGATTATTTACCGATTCTCAGAATCAACGCATTTATTATTTTGTTTTATAAATTTGACAAAAAAAAATATACTATTTCTAGAATTGAAAATTTGAATCTCAACAGAAAAGAATCGATTGAGTATGAGTGGATTTTTTTTAAATCGATGTATAATCGTTTTTTTTTTTAACATTAATAATCGGTAAATAATTTTAGTAGAATCCTTTGTAAAAAGAATCGATTATTCGTTATCAATATTTAAAAACATGTATTAATGGAAATTTAAATAATTCGGTATAAGTGGATTTTTTTAAAATTGATGTATTTTTTTACATATATCAACGATTTTTTTATAATCGGTTAATAATGGATAATGGATATTTTAAAGAATCCGTTTATAATCGAATCTTGTTTTTAATAAATGAATTCAAGGATCGGTAAATAATTTCATATTACTCTGAATATTAAAAAAAAACGATATTTTTTTAAATCGATACATTGTTTAAAAAGGGTGGAAAATATTCAAAAAATTTTATATTTTTGAATGATTATAGAATCATTCAAAAATATAAAAAATTGATTCTTTATAGAAAATAATACAAAAAATAATATTAAATCAATGGTAAATAATTTCACAAGACTTTTTTCTCAAAATTAAAAAAAATATTCCAATTAAAAAAAAAGAAAAAAACTTTGAACAAAAATCAATCAATTTTTTTAAAATCGATGCAATGTTCGAAAAAATGATTTATCGGTATCAATTTTATTAAAATTTTCTAAAAAAAAAAATTTATTTATAATCACTAGCAGTGAACTGAAAATTTCGAAGTATCGTTCTTTTTTCAGTTTTCATCTATACATTAAAAATGTAGAGATTATTCAAAATCGATTGTGTATATATATTTTAATATGTAAAATTATACAAAAAATACTGATATTAATTCAAAAATATAAAAATTCAATCGTAAATTCGATTCTCTATAGAAAAGTATAGATTCAGCATGAATCGAAATTTTTAAGAATATTTTTTTTAGAATCGGTAAAAAAAATTAATATAATAATAATGTGAAAAAATTTCGAAAAAAAATAAAAGAATAAGAAGATTGAATTCTTTTTCCATAGCCATAGCCGAGTGGATTAACGCGAATGTAGCACTTTAAATCAGTAGGTTCCTCTAGCTATTAATAGCATATTTCTTAAATAGGTTATTGATTTGGAATAACGGAACATTAATGCCATCAATTAACATATACACACGCACCCTGTATAGAACAATAAGTGTAAGATGGCGTTGATGATGATTCATAGATAGATAGATAGATATCTCAAAAATATGTACATTTGCCTTGCAAAGTTGTTAGAGTCGCGTCAGGGCGAATTAAGACTCCTAACCATAACCAAAAATTTGCGACATCTATTTTTTTAATTCTTTATAAATAAACAAAGAGCTAAAATAAACCCAATGAAACACTGAAAACTAATTAATTAATAATAAATTAAATTAAAAAAAAATCAAAATTCAAAATAACAATAAACACACCACAATCCCAATAAATGCAGTTCGATCGTGTGTATTATGCAATTCGTTCAATTCATGTTTCGAAAGCAATACCAAGATACAAAAATAAACTCAAAATGTATTCTAAAATTAAATCAACACTAAATCAATGCTTGAATCTGAATAGAAACAATAATAAACCAATAATCTAATTGCATATTCAATACAATTTGTCCGCCTTTTGTCGTTTTCAAATGTATGTATAATCTATATTTTTATATATAAACCGTCAGAAAATGGGTGTTTTCGGTGCATGTGAATGTACTCATTATTAGAACAATGCCAATAATTCATCGAACTCAATTTCACACCGTATACATTCAATAAACAGACAAACTGCGTGTGTGTGTGTGTGTTTATTTTAGCTTTTCTACGTAAAACATGCTAATTTGCAAGTGTATGACTAATCGTATCAAGATACATAAATACCCACGGAAAGCGAAATCGTAATAATCTCTGTAATTATGTGCATAAATGTCTCGGTGCAACTGCCTTCGATTTTAATATGCGTTTATGTGCAATTGTGCCCAGCACATAGATTTCTCGCTTCAATCAATAAAATCTGTGGATTCTTAGGAAAATGTATAGCTAGGTTTTTATACAATTTATAATATAAAACTATAAAGAAATCAAACAAACCGCACGAGCTGTATGTGTGTTTAGGTGTGCGGTGACACCTCATATAACTCAGAAAATTTATGAAGCCGGTTTACGAGAGAGATAATTAAACACGCGCATGTATTTTTTTGGATGATCTCATGTTTGCAGTGCAATTTCGTATGCGAATCTAGGTCACATCAAGTAAAATGATCCACTGGTTAGATAAAACACTAACCACACAAAAAAAAACCTTCCCAAAAACTTCATGACTCCGATTACAACAAATTATAAACCATTTATATCCCATTTCCGTTTTACTCGAAAAACGGGGTGCGCATGTACTTTAAATCATCCGCGCGCTTGGTCAGACTTGATTGGCCACCCCATTCTATCTCTACATATATAAAAGGTCACAGTCCGTGTGCGCTGACAGCACCACGACATTCCCACAGGTAAATGCGCAACAATTATTACAAATACTAAAACACTAGAAAATATCAATTCCCCATTATTATAAATATAAAAAATATATGTATATATATATTTTGATATAAAATATAGTGTGAATCCACTCGAAAGCCAGCGCGACGAATAGGTCATGGTTCAAGTGTCACGGCGATACAGATATACCCTCGATTGCGTTGGAGCTCATATGCACAAGTTGGGCAATCGAATTATATTTTATATGCGCTCACGCTTGCATTTTCAGCCACGATGGCCCCTTTTATTATACGTCTGTGATGCATATAAATATATATACAGCATTCAATATTATGCTTGCATTCAAAAATAATATATCCAAACCCGTACAAATGTGTGAATGTGTGTGTGTGCATAAGATTCAGATAAGCAAATGTGTAGAAACAATTTAGTCGTACATTTTAAGAGTTTGTACGTGTGTATCTACTCGAATGTATTTAATATTATATAAATAAATATTCCATAAATTACAATAAACTTATGGAATAATGGCATACGGAACATAAGTGTGTTTGCATATGTGTGTGTATGCTCAATGCTCATAATATGTGAAATGTCATAAATCCAAGAACGCGCGCCGAACAATTACAATAATTAGCGCATATATCATCCTTTTAACGGTTCGAATGCAAGCGCGAGCTTGCTCGGCAAAAGAAGGCGACATAAAGCATCTTGCGCAATGCTGTTGTCGCGCGGGTATAGGCGAAATAATGAACTAAATAAGCAGGGTTGTTATTGTTATGTTTGAAGATAATTCGGTTCGGTTTTGGTGAACTTGACCGTTTTAACGTGTAAATTATTTTAATAATACATAATATAATAAGTGACTGCAAATAAATAGCTCATTGTTTTTGTCGAATCTGTAAATCAACTAATATAAAAATGCATTATGTTCTCGTTGTGTTATTAATTACGTTGATCACGATTCCACTGCTCTACACATGATTCAATTTAACCTAAATACTCGTACTTTAAAAACGTTTTCTTCAAAAACAAACCGACTTTTTGAGAATAACGAATTTATATAAATATATTGCAACTATATACTTTAGATGTATATTATAAAATGCAACAAAAGGTTAAAGTGCGATCACTCGAAAATGCACTGCGCGGCTCGCAGACAATTTCAACAAGCTCCAATAACACTAAATTACCGTTAATTGGCATTGCGGCGGTGGCGCGATGCACTGCACCGACATCACAGACTTGTTCGTGGTGATTTTCTTTAATGAAACACGAAAACCAACAACAACTATACGTGGCCAGCAGAGAGCAGAAGAAGACGTATTATGGACCAAAAAAAACGTAGTGCACATTTTCGCGACAGTAAGTGCGCGCGTGCCTTGCTTCAGAAAAGCGGGGAGCTCGAGATAAAATACATATACACACAACTCACTTGACTCTGACGTGGACTGTGGAGCTGAAGGTATTTGTTACTTTGTATACAGTTTAAACGATGAATAAGATAAACTTTAACAATATGCATTTAGACTTCGATTCTATGTATAATTTTACTCGGTAAATTTTCTGTGATTTGAAAACATGAAGATGTTCCAGTAAAAAATCTCACAAATGTCGTATATTAGGCGAATAAAAACATATATTTATCAGAAGTATAAAAATAGAAATATATTGATTGGGGCCTTTTATTATCCGGCATTATTGACTCGACTGTCTTACTTTTTACTTTTAAAATTTGACTGCTGATATTATTGGAAAGTAATTTCGTGGTCAGCACCCTGATTCTCTAAATACACGATGATAATGTGCGATAATAATACAAAAATTGATATTCAAATGAATGCTGTAGAAAATAAGTGGAAAGTATGCCAGGAATATGTGCAGCTGTGCAAACGTCCTCCAAGAACACGACCACGATTAAGATAACAAAACACTGTTGATCTGACTTTTGAGCACTACAGAATCATCAGAATCATGAATCATAATCGACTTGCTATCGAAAATTGATTACAAACGCGTAATCAAAAAAAAATATTACAGATTTTTTATGAAACTTTTATAGTTTGACATTCTCAACGTTTTCCTCCGAAGAAGATATACAATAAAACAATTTTTCACGAGATTATTTCTGCGCGATTTTCTACATATTCAAAGGAAAATTATATGAAGCAATCGTTTCGCGCCAATATAAACATTCATTGGCAGGCAGGATAATAAATTCAATCAATATAGATAAACAAGCTCAACAAATTATATTTTAAAGGATGCCGCTGGCCTACAAAAGATCAATTTGAACCTATTATTCAATTTTATTTTAGATTTTCTAATTGTAATGTATTTAAATATTTTACAAAATAAATTGAATTGAATGAAATTTTGGTTTTTTTTGGTATATTTTCTTAAAAAATATTATTTTTCCAGTTTTTCCAGCAATTTTAAGAGTTTCTTCGAAAATTGTTTTTCAAAGTTTTTCAGTTCAGTTCAGTTTTCAATTTTTAAAAAAAGAACAAAATGTTCACTTTTTTAAATTTTAATTTTTTGGGTAAAATGTCGAAATGTTTGTTAAAGTTTGATTAAAAAAAAAGAAAGTTTTGACAAATAAAGTCAATTTTTTCGATTTTTGTCAATAAAAAAATAAAAAAAAAAAATCATTTTTGTCAGAATTGTATATTTTTCAAATAGCTCATATTATTTTTTAAAAGCTAAAACATTTTTTCCATTTTTGTCATTAAAAAATAAATTTAAAAAAATATTTATTTTTTTCATTTTTTTCAGAAAAATTTAGTTTAATATCAAACAAAAAAGGCAATTTTTACAGTTTTGTCGAAAAACAATTTCAAAGTTTTTCAATTTTGTTAAAAAAAAAACAACTTTCAAAGTTTGGTCAAATAAAGACCATTTTTACAGTTTTGTCAAAAGTAAAAATAGTTTTTGTGTTTTAAAAGTCCATTTGTCGAAAATAAAAACAAAAACAAAATATATATAACATTTTTTACAATTAATTTTTTTTTTTGGGTAAAATATCGTAATTTATGTTAAAATTTGATCAAAAAAGAGAAAGTATTGACAAAAAAAGTCAATTTTTTCGAGTTTTGTCAATAAAAAAATTAAATATTTATTATTTATTTTACATTTTTATCAGAATAGTATATTTTTCAAACAGCTCATATTTTTTTTTTTTTTTTTCAGAAAAATTTAGTTTAATGCTTGGTCAAATAACTCATATTTGTAATGAATCAAACAAGTTTTATCAAAGAAAGGAGAGAAAATTTTGTCAAATAAAGTCCATTTTTGTCAATTATTTTTTTTACAGTTTTGTCATAATATTATATTTTTCAAAGCATTGTCAAATAGCTCATATTTTTTAAAAGTTTAATCAAAAAACACAATTTTTACTGTTTGTCAAAAAAAAAAATTCAAAGTTTGGTC
Organism: Bolitophila hybrida; assembly: GCA_027564075.1. Classification (NCBI taxonomy): domain Eukaryota; kingdom Metazoa; phylum Arthropoda; class Insecta; order Diptera; family Mycetophilidae; genus Bolitophila; species Bolitophila hybrida. Next base: position 12,570 of record JANSTU010049316.1, on the reverse strand, counting down.
AAAAATATAAAATTTTCAAATTTTTGGTCAAATAGAGACCACAGCTTTGTCATAAAAACAAACTAATTATAAAAAGTGGTTTTGTCCAATAAAAATATTATAAACTTTTCACAGTTTCAAAGTACATTTATCCAGTTTTGTCATTGGAAAATTGTTATTTAAATGAAATCGCCAATTCAGTTTTATATTTAAAATTTGGAACATGTAAGAAAAACTAAAGGACGCAAAAATCGAATTAATCGAAATAATCGTATCAAAAAATCGATTATTAGTAGAATATCAACTAATTTTTAAAAAATACGTTTTTTTGGTATAGCAAAAATCGATATTTTTTTGAAGTTGCAATGATTTTTTGGATATTTAAACCGAACAAACAAATTTATTTGCATTGACAATATTTTATTTAAATAAAATAAGTTTTTTTGATCATGCCGGTTCAGTATTAAATAGTAAATATGGAAAAGGCAAGAAGAATAAAGGACGCAAAAATAAAAAAACGATTAAAATATTTTAAAGTTTGGTCAAAAATGTAGAATTTTAAAATTTTGTTCAAATAAAGACCATTTTCACAGTTTTGTCAACAAAAAAAAAATGTTTTTGTTGAAAAAATATAACATTTTCAAAGTTTAAAATTACATTTATCCAGTTTTGTCATTGGATAATTGTAATTTAAATGAAATACGTTTATGGTCTCGCCAATTATAAAATATGGAAATCGAAATAATCGTATAAAAAAATGATTAATAGTAGAATATCAATTATTGCTTTTAAACATTTTCTATAGCAAAAATCAATAATTTTTTTGAAGCATTGACAAAATATTATTATTCAAATAAAATAATTTTTTTGGTCTTGCCTGTTCAATATTATATATTAAATATGGAACAGGCACGAGGAACAAAATAAGCAAAAATTAAAAAAAAAAACGTATCAAAAAATACAAATAAAGAACATTTTTACACTTTTGTCAAAAAAAAACATTAAAAAATATATAAATAGTTTCAGTCAAAAAAAAAAAAAAAATTCATAGTTTGTACAAAAATAATTTTAATTTGGTCAAATGGCAAAATTTTTTTAAAGTTGGTCAAACATGGAGTCAGTTTTATCAATAAAAACCAAATTTAAAAGAATTGTTTTTTGTTTTTTTATAGTTTGTGAGAAAAATATTTAAAAAAAAAATATACAATTTTGTTAAAAAACAAAGTATTGGTAAAAAAATACAATTCTTTATCAAACAAAAAGGTTTGTTCAAAAAAATCCTTTGAAAAAAATCTCGAAAATAACAAATTAGGGCTCCTGACATATGACAGCCCTGCCCGTTGGGCATTTATAGATTTCATTGTTCTTTACTACCATGCGGATCTAATGAAAAATAAGTGAAAAATCTATATCCACCGAATTTCAGATGACAAACGTTTAAAAAGCCATAAAAACATTATGTCTGTGTTCAACTCTGGCGGAATAAAACATCGATACAATTAAAAATATATATAATTCAATACCTTTTTTTTTAATAAATCTCGACAAGGAAGCAAATCGTCCAATTTCCATTTTGCCTGCCATATATAAAATAATATATAATGCAGCATCACAAAAAGCATAGAAATGCACGCCATGCACTTCTTCGCGGACATACGGTACATCATAAACATTCGTAATGTAGTTCGATTCCGAAATGCAATAACATACGACCACATTAACGATTTATAATGCGCTTAAATGTGTTTTATATTTATACACATATATATATATATATATATATATATATATATATATTTCTTTGATAGTATATGTGTATAGTGTATACGTGCAATGTATATATAAACTTGTTCGAATCGTCGGCTCGCGCGTACATATGACATGTAATGCATAATGTATCAATAAGTAATGTCCGATACTCACCATAAATACTCGCTGGGAATTGCCTTTTAAAAGCACCATACTCGCGCGGTACCTGGTGAGTGCGTGTATACATGTGTCTTTATATATATATATAAAGAGAAGAACACACAAATACATACGCACAGGTCAACACATTTTAATGATTTCAATAAAAAGGAAATTCTCGCCGCATGCAGAATGTGCACTCGAGAATTTGTCAAATGTATACGTACACGTTCTTCTGTTTTTCTTTATAGGCGAGCGAAAATTTATCGGAGGTAATTTAGCGGCTCAGGCATAAACAAGTGGTTTTATGGCTTGGCGTTATTTTTGGTATTTAAACTCTTCACGGTCGATAATTAGCTTTGCGCTAAAGTTGTCTAAATATAAATTGTAGAAATACTAATTACGAATTCTGCGCATTTCGCGTTTATACCAACATCAGACATTTTCACAGAAGAAATATAAATATTGTAATATTGTAGTATTATATTATTCCAAGTATAGAGAAGGTGTCATATCCAGGTCAGCCTTAAGAGGTTTGCGCACGCGCACGCAGCTTCTCTCTAAAATGCGTCGCATTTACGCACGCAGCATAATAATAATAGTCATAATGTTGTATGCATTTCGTATTGTAATTCTGTTGACTAAAAACATTTTCCATAATGTGTTATCATTTATCGTTCATCGTCATTTATTGAGTAAACATTGCGTTTAATTGTATTTACATATTAAATACCGCGCGCACACACGCACGCACGGAAGACGCACAAAAATGCATTAAACGATATTGTATTAGATTTGTTTCTTCATTTATACACACACACATACATACTTTCTACTTGCTCAAATAGACACAACTCTTTGGCCGTGCGTTATTATATGTTTGCTTACAAAAGTGTGCCTGTGTATGTGTGTGTGATTAAAAGATGTGATTAAGGTAAGCACGACCTTTTTAGTATCGACTCAGCGGAACGGTTATGAGCACACATGATATTTCTTGGAAAATTAACATTTTATACATATTTTTATTATACTAAGGTTAGTGGGCGGCAGTTATTATTAGATTCTCTCTTATTATTAAATCGATTTTTTATATATTTACTATATCGAAATTATTTATATTGGTTAGTACAAAAAAAAATCTATTTAATAGCGACATCGTGATCGACTGACTTTGTAATTATATATATATATATATAGATATAGAATCAATCTAGATATCTTACGACTTGGCATTTAGATTTAAAGATTTATAAAACTAGAATAACTAGATGATTAGGAAATTATATATGCAGGCAGAGATCGTGACGTCCTTCCAGCTAACCGTTATTTTTTATGAATTATTAATTTTTTTAACAGGTTGCAAAGTGCAAGTGCAAAAACATTTCTTGGCACGATTCAAAGCACCGAAGAGGTTGCGAAATTTTTGAAGAGCTATTAGTCACACGAAATACAAAACAAAATAGTTCCCTAGTTTCGAGTTTTATCTTTCTGGGAGAATGTGCATTTTAGCGAAGAAAATCAAATATATCCCCTTTTTCTATTATCATAATGTCATAATGAGCTGGAGATTCATACAATTATACCCAGTTTCTCAAGTTTGGTTTTTATGTGTTTCATTATTCAGCAATAAAATCCGATGATGATGATATGATGATATTTGCCTTTAAGCTTTAAGTTTAGGATTCAAAAACCAAATTTGAAGGGTAATCTATACATTTCAAGACAAAATTATTATATTGTTTAATTGTTTAATTGGATTATATTATTTCTTCAGATGTTTCAAACGAATTCCGGCAAACACCAAGGGCAAAAAAGGCGCTAGTTCTGCTAAGTAGTTCTTTGGCCAGCGTCGACATACAACCTAATTAACTTAAAAATTATATAAATGATTTCGATATTTATTAACAAGATATTCTAAAATGACAAAAAAAAAATTAATTAAGAAGAAAAATATTCTTTGTTTATTAAAACTGGCAATTGGATGAAATTTGAAATTGTAAATTGCACATAAATCCTCACTTAAATATTGTACCGCTTTAGATCCCAGTCATGAATATTGTTCGTTTCGCGGCCTTTCTTGAGTATTAATTCAAAATCTCTACAGACTTAGATATCATTTTCTATAAAATAGAGACTTCCTATTCCTATTTTCAAATAATTTGCTACCGACTGTAGAAATTGAGAATTTTATATTTAAATTTAAATTTTACATTTTTGGGTAATATATATATACTTTAAATATATTAATATGTTTATAAAAATTAAAAAAAATATTTAATTGAAATTTTATTCTCTACATTATTGCAGCTTGCAGCTTACCGCTTCAGACACATTGACTGACTCTTTGGCTCGTATCTTCAGTTTATCTTGCTCCTTAAGCATTGCTTGAGTTAATCTTGAACCCTTTATTTAGGCGTTCATAAATATCTGCACTTATCTTTGAAATATAATTTTTAATTAGATTTCACAGCAATTTTCAATTTTTTTTATTGAATACTTTATCATCGATCTCCATTTTCATTTTCTTTATTTTCATTATCTTTATTTAATTGATCATGATAGTTTTTATCCATTTTTTATTATTTCTGATGTTATTAAATATTTCTCGGCGCCAACTGTCCTTTATGTTAATTCAACAATCCAAAAAGGTGTATGCCCATTTTAGTTCTATCATTGGATAAAATTAGTTTATATTGTCGAAATATTCGTACCACATAGACTTGGCCATGAGCAAGTAATAAAGCTTGGCTGTACGGACTATATTATAATATTAGACAATTGCTTTCAGTAAAGTATGCAGATTCAGTTTTTCGAGTTATTATTTTTAATCGTTCTGCAAGTCCTTGTCCTGTGTGTTCTGTTCTTTTGCTTATAAAGAAAACAAACAAAAGGTTAAAAACTATCTGGCATCTCGATACTTTTCACTATTTTTTTAAGATATTTAATTTTGTTCTGTAGCTTAAAGAGATGACCACTTTTTTCCTTATTCTGAAAGGCATTAGCAGAAATCCCACCACTACTTAAGTAGTTTGTTTTTTTAGTTACCAATTCGCGATAATTCTAGTATACTAGGCAGATTGAAAAGTCGCGGGCATTGAGTTTATATACACTAGAGAAGCAACGTACAAAAAAATAGGGTAACACATTCAGTCGAGTTTGATTGTTAGTTGCGAAAACATTAAAAAATTATATAAAATGCCAAGGAATTGTGCAATTTTTAAATGTTTTTCGCATTATGGTAAAGGCACTCTGATAAGTAGTTATAAATACGTTGAATCTATAGGTTGACAACAAATGTAATCGTACAGTTGATTTTTTTTTTCTTTATTCAAGATTAGAAACCAAATAGGTTGCTTCTACTGTAGGAAAACCCCGATCAACAGTGCAATCTATCATTGATCGAATTGGAAAGTCTCGGAACTACCACAACGAAAGTAAAATCGGCCGTCCTTTAAAATTGAATGATATAATTAAACGTTCTGTAAAGCTGACTACCACAAAGGATTCGAAAACTAGTGCCACTACGATACTATTCGACGATCCATTCTGGAATTCGATAAAGAAAATATACACAGAAATTGGCAAAAATTGATGTTTACTGACGAAAGTAAATTTAATATATTTGGATCGGATGGACGATGCAGGGTTTGGAGAAAAAAAATACTGAGCTTGATTTGAAAAACATGATCGGTACAGTAAAAAACGGTTGCGTAAATTTTATGGTTTCGGGCTCAATGGGTACAAAGGACGTAGGAATGCTGGAGGATGTTGATGGAAGAATGGATCAGTATAAATATATAAACATATTAATAACATGCTTTCCAGTGCTGAAAATAGGTCTACCTAATGATTTTATTTTTCAAGAAGACAATGACACGAAGCATTCATTTATGAATACTCGTTTATTTCTGCTGTATAATGCCCTATGCTATGTTAAAACCCCACCTCAATCACCAGACTTGAACCCCATCGAGCATTTGTGGGATGTACTCGATCAAAGGATAAGGATAAGAGTTATTACAAACCAGGCATCATAAAAGACGGCATTATTGGAAGAATGGGAGAAAATTGATCAAAAAGTGACTAAAAACTTGGTGGACTCTATTCCTAGGCAATTAGCAGCTGTTATTCGAGCTAATAGTTTCCCTACCAAATATTATTTCTTGTAATTCTATGAATAAATATTACTTTTTTTGTTTGTACGATTACATTTATTGCACTAAATTCATACTTAGTTTTAGATAACTTTATTTAAAACATATGCAAAATAAACTGTTTTAACTTGATTAATAAATAATAAAATTAATAAAGAAAAAATATTCATCTGTACGTATTTATGTATTTATAAATATTTCTTAATTTTTAGATTTGTATTATTATCTAATTATTTTGAACGTAGATTTCCAATGGAACCTATAATTAATTGTTTGTGATGCTTTTATTGGTTTTCAAAAAAGGCGTCTTGTCTTACTTACTAATAATAATTTGTAATTTATTTATTTGTTTTAATTATTATTATTTATTATTGTTTTATTGAAAATAAATAAACATTTTTTAATATTTGTTTTATATTATTATGTAAGTATTTTAAATACGGATACACCCTGTAAAATTTCATGGAAATCGATCAAGTATTTTGGTTTTTAAAACTGTCAAAAGTGCAACACTACAATGTTTATAAATATCATAAAAAAAATAATTTCGTGTCCTCATTAAATTATTATTTAAGAGGAAGATTGGCCAAAGAAACGAAGGAAAAACTTGATAAGTATTATGGGAACTCTGATCCATCGAATATAACAGTAAAAAGGTGTCTGAATAATTAAAAAAAAATAATTAAATTAAAAGAAATAAAAATAAAAAAATTCAATTGAATTGAATTGAACCCCGTTCAGGTAGGCCGTCAGAGGCGACTACGCTTGAAATAATAAAAAAAATCAAACTTCTCGTGATCGGCGACTGAAAATTGAAATTGCGTGAGATAGCTGACATCATTTAACATCTCATCTGAACGTGTGTACAACATTCTTCATAGCCTTGCGTGTTGAATGGTACACAAAAAGAAGAACGAGTCTTTTTGCCGAGCACAATTTGCATATTATCCGCCTTAATAAATCCTAGTTCTTCTGTCGATTTGTGACGAAATCTGGATATTCACCATAAACACACCAGAGACAACGCAACAATCAAAATAATGGGTTACGAAGGGTTGAAGTGCACCTAAGCGTCCAAAAACACAACAACCGCCTGGAAAGGTTATGGCCACTGTTTTTTGGGATGTTTGTGGAATAATTCACATTGACCATCTTGAGCATGGTAAACAATATTAATATAATTAATTTAAAATGCCGCTTTTAAGACCTATGGCAACGATCTAGCTCACAAGGCAGTTAAAACCATGACTAAACTGACCGAATTGGGATATGGCCCCGTGCAACTATTATCTGAAAAGATGGCTAGCTAGTAAGCGCTTCGAATGAAGGAGGAGTTTGACACCTACTACTATAAAAATGTTATCGAATTTACCGCTATAATGGTTGTATCGAGCTAAAATGTGACTTATTGTTTGGGTGCGGGACTTTTCAACTAGTAAAATAAAGTTATCAAAATTTAAAAAAAAATCCTTCAAATTATGTGTGTACGTTCTTTTTTCGATAAATGTGTAATTAGTAAACTTCGTTTTTTTCATGTCCACCTACCCATAAAGCGGGCATTTTTAGTTGGGTTTTCTCACCCTTTTTAATGTCCAATCAACTTAAAAAAGTGAAGAAAAAACTCACCTTTGATTTTTATTAGTATGTACAATCATCACATCATCACAAAATTAATAAAAAGCACTTTACAATCACCAAATCTCAATCTATTAGGAATCTGTTGCATCAATTTGCCGTGGACCATCCGAAATAGTTCCGGAAGTTCATTAACAGGAAGAATGGGCAAATACCTCAAATAGGATAAAAAATGTTTTAAGAAAAGCGACGTTTCTATACTTCCTTTTTTTTTGTTTTCATAACTGTCGCCAAATAATAGTTTTTATTATTAAATCAAAAGATAGAACTTTTGAACATACCATATGGTGATGATAATTGTATATAGGTTTAGTTAAATTAGGCACGAAATGTGTTGTGTTGGACAAAGATTAAGATGAAAACAGCAGATCTCAATAAAAAAATCAATTATTTAACCATTAATAAATTTGGTGTAAAAGATAGAGGCTAACGAAATCAGCGAAAACACAAATTCTTTGCCAGATACTGTACAAACAAAGCAATTATGCAGATTGGATGAAAATCATGAACAATCACAATCTTTGAAATTCGTCTCTTTAAGTCTTCATTTGCAATTGTTTTAATTTATCTTGTATCACTTTGTCAAAATTATCGCTTTTTCGCAATTTATTGATATAAAAACCACCTCTTACCTAAGATCTCGCATCAGAAATAATCCGGTAACTTAATCGTTGTAAATTGTATATGAATTTCAATCGAAGGAAATTTGTAATTTTTCTTCGTTTGAAATTTTAGAAAAAAAAATAAAACCTAGTATTCTATTCCATTCATAGTTATATGCTTCAAATTTGTAGGTTTAGCTGTTCAATTAGTCGAATAAATTGTCATTGAAGTACTTTCCTGCGATGATATAGTCAAACTTCAATAATTTGATCGAGTAATTTAACATACAAATATATATGTTGTCATAATTTAACCAAACATGTCCTCTAATTCATTTAAAATAATGTTGGATTAATAATTTGATCAAAATGTTCTACTAAACTTTTTTTTGACCATTGTCCATTTTGGGCCAATTTTATTCAATTTTTCAATTCTTAAAAAAAAGTCATATTTTGAGTTTAAAAAAAATATAATAATTCTAAAATATTTTTTTTTAAATGATTAATTTAGTTTTTTAATCCTTCATTTTAACTTTTGTTAAAATAAAATATTTACAAAATACTGATTTTCTAGCTCCAATACTTATTGGGTCTAAGCAGAGAGAGAGAGAGAGTAGAAACTCGATAATAATAATTTTCCTTATAAAGAAGATTAATCCTTCAATTATAAAAATCGTTTACTAAAAAATAATTTAAAATAAAAAAAATATTTGTTATGTTTAAATCGTCATAATTTATCCAAACAAAAATTGGATTACGATTAGAGGTATTCTTTTGAAATAATTTTGGATTTATAATCAAGTTTTTTTGTTTTTAATTTAGTTTTAATCAATATACGTTTGCCAATTGATTTCAGTGAATTTTCAATTTTGAAAAAAAACCAATGCTATTTGAGTTTAAACCAAAATTAATAATAAAACTAGAAAATAAAATATAAATTTTAATGAAAATTAATATTTCTTTAATTATTCATTTTACCGTTTTGTAAAAATAAAAAATACTTTATTGGATATAAGCTGAAAGAGTAGACACTATTGAAAATATAATCGATAGTTATAATACTCTTTGAATTTACCCTTAAATTGACCGAAAAGTTTAATAAAAAAAAAAAATAAATAAGTGTGAATGTTTTTTTTATGATATGTTTATGCAGGGAATCTTTAATAATTTTGGATCTCATTGCTAAATACAACGCATTAAAAATATTTTCCAACATTTTTATTTGATGATTTTGAATTAAATCAAAACAATTCTTCAAAAACTTTGTTTGAATTTAACTAATATTTTATCATTATTTTAATAACAAAATAAACAAAACACAGATATCACAATTCTGACATGATTCTATTTAATATATATAATCCAATTGGAATGTTTTCTAATTGAATGCTAACACGAGCACCTAAATCCAGCAATGATAATGATATGTACATTACAAACTCTAGGTCATCGATTAATTACCGCATATTTAACACAACTCCATAATCCCATTTTTAAGAATGACGACACCCGATAATAAATCGACATTCTTAGCAATCAAAGATAAAATAAAAATCCATATAAACTGACAACACACGCCGCTGATAACAGATATATATACAATAAAACGCAATTCAATTAATTGAATTAAGAAATATATACACCCGGCAGACAATGAGGCGTCAGCGCGTAAAGACAGGGTATAGTAGATTATAGATCGCTTACCTGCATAACCCAAAAGTTTGTTGACGGCACAATTTGATCGCCTACGGTGTCTGTATACATTTAGAAGAGCCTGGCCTGCACGGTCAATTCAAGGAGGATGTTATCCGAATAGAGGTCCGTGCTTAATTCTATTCTCCACTTTTTTATATCGACTAAGAGCACATTTTATGTGTGTGTTTCAAATTATCTTAATTCACTGTGTCTATCAATCAATCACGTGGAATAGCTGGTCGCGGTTATGTCACACGCGGGCACCAGTAATACTAATTGGCAACTAATCACTCATGATCCTCGGACACGATTATATATATATAAATATATATATATATATATATTCATAAACTATATACAATCAACAAATTCCACTGTTTCACAACAACAAACACGCACGTTGTTTATATTCTTCTTTAATTTTTGCAAGACACTCACGATTTAGCAGATAAGTCAGCTATCACACGGAATTTAATTAGTATATTGTCACTTGTTACGATAACGCACTATTTAATCAGATCAATGCGATCGTACACTTAAATGAGCCGATACACACACACATTGACAAAGAAAAAGCTCAATTATCGAGAATGATCAAAAAAACCACGTACACGCATGCGCAATTGTCTTAAATACACGAACAAAACTAACAAACGATCGATCGATCGAGGTACGACACGGATTTCAATTGGAGGTAAGTAAGAATTCGAGCGACTTATGTTCACTCTCCGATAGCCTAAACGAGACTGAACATTGGTATAAAGGCAATATTGTGAGGGCTCTCGCGTGCGCGCGTGAGTAGAACACCTGGGTGGATAGAAAAAAACACCAAACAACCGACGACGGCGATGCGATAAAAGAAAGGTAAACTGAGACAGAGACAGCAATGTTACCGTGCGTGTGCGGTAAGAGCAGTGTGACGCGATGTGCGACAGAGTCAATATTATATACATATAGTTTACCTGGTGTAATTTGTATATTACGTTTTTTTTTAGCGTTTAGCGAGTATTTCGCTGTGGCAGTGGAAAGACAGTAATTTTGTATTGGTTTCGGTTTTTTGTATAGGTAATGTCAGATTGTTTGGCCTCACGCGGTGCACAGGCAGTCGTGCATCATGATCTTATTATTTATAAGAAGGTTTCTGTCATTGCGAGCACCGCCAAGAGTTTGCAATTAGAAGAATATGTAGATCTATTAGAAAGACATTTAGTATATATTTGTCGATTTCTTCATTAATTGTAATAGGTTTAATTATACTCACTAAATGGAATGGTGTACTTTCATTTTTAGGAATATCGCATGAGAAGCAATTTATAGAAAATGTAATTCTAATAAGACAAATTACTGATTTTAATTTATCCATTCCAATTATCTAAATCATCATAAAAAAACAACAAATCAATTCTTCGAAATATATCAATTATTCTGAACAAGTCTATCAAAAGACAAAATCACCTGAATTCGATATTTATTTCAAAACAAAAATAATGTAATATCTCTCGCTCATTTAATAATGATAAATTCATCCCTAATCGATCATGTTGTGTGACAGGAAATGTTAATTTCAAATCCCATTAAGATATAATACAAGATATACGTGCGCGCGCTCTCTTAAGCACCACCACATTTTGAACGGAAGATGTTATCACATAATAAATACAAAAGTCATAATATTATAAAAATATAAATTATTATAAATGTGCAATTGAAATGAATGGAAGCACAGTGATGATGAACTACTACTGTGCCAGGTAAATCGTGTGTATAATATATATATAAATAAACACAATTGTATGTATGTATTCTTCATTGTACATACTATATATAAATATAGAGTTAAGATTAAGAGAGAACAATACAGCACAATGGGGACATGCACACGCAACTCGCTTTTGTTTGTTTTACACTTGTCCTTTTTAATGTACATACGAGTAGAAAATATATATGCATTTATTTTATAATATATCTAATATATATAAGATCAATGGAGACATGTTCAAAGTTTTTTTTTTAAATCCTGATAACTTTTTAACTTTTTTACCTCAGCATTACGATGCTTAGGCGCAAGGAAAAAAGGCAATGTGAGCCTGCTAGGCAGCGCGACAATTGAACTGTGAAAACACCAGAGTACTATAGGTTGAAATCCTAAAAGCGGCTGCCTATTTCTGATGCAAGAAGCTTCAAGATTCAGAGATGTTGTTTAAAGGAATAAATGCACCATATTCCAATTTCCAGGTGGGAGGCTCTGCTGGTACGAATGTATAAAATAAACCCAAGATTCCTGACGACAAAAGATTTCCAAAGATTTAAACCAGTAAAAAAAGCCAACGGCCAAGGGCTAAATAAAACATACTGGTAAAAATCGAAAAATACCATTTTTACTAGTAAAAATAGAAAAAAAATGTACTAGTAAAAATCGAAAAATAATTTTTTTTATAAAAATCGAAAGAATAAAAAAGTACTGTAAAAATAAAAAAAAAACTAGTAAACATCGAAAACGAACATTATTACCTAGTAAACATCGAAAACGAACATTTTTACTAGTAAAAATCGAAAACGAACATTTTTACTAGTAAAAATCGAAAACGAACATTTTT
>JANSTU010049305.1:0-22559 GCA_027564075.1 Bolitophila hybrida | reverse complement strand
TATATATAAATAAATACATATTTAACTATATGTATTCCAATTTGCGAAGCTTTATGTCAGTGTATTTTGTGATTTAAAAGAGATTTGTATTTTGCCATAATATAGATCAGATCTGTAGTTAAAAGAAAACATTCGTGTGTTGTAGTCCTATCAATCAGAAGCAATCATTTTAAAAATATACAAAAAATGCTCGTAGTTTGAATGATTTCACAAATTGCGTGAGTGTTGTGTGAAAGTTCATACTCTCGAATCAAGCTTTTAAGTGCAAAGCCCGTCGTTTTGGTCAAATACTAATTACACACACATAGAAACGAATATATGTACACATAATACACATATCCATTTTCAAATTTCCACAGTGCGCTGCTAATGCAAATCCGGCCATTTTCAGATTTAATTAGCACTATTGCGGCTGCGTTGGTGCGAATTCGAGAATATACATATATAAAATACATTTATATATATGTATATATAAAGGCCCGTGTCTCTGGCGCTATTTAAATTCAACCCATTTATACATACATAAACATTATATAAACTTATGCCAGGGACCAATTCAACTCAAAAACAATTCGGCGTGCACATTAAAGTATGCTAATTTCCATGGGAAACCGACAAAGTTTTCTCAAATATTTTAAGAAGAAAAACGTGTAGTAGTTCAGTTAATTTATGCACTTCATTCGCACAGATCAACGCTTTAAAAGCTTTGACTGCTTCGTATATACATTGTGTGTATTTAATGTGGAGAGAATGTTCCATTTTATACAGATGGAAAGCATTCGGCTCGGAGACCTTTTAATACTATTGAGTAGATGGTAATTTTAATGAAATAATGCTTCAAAACATCATAAATATTTGGTATTTACAGTGTATAATCGTAGTTATAATATACTGGACATTTAAATTTAATTCCTATTACATAATTCTGGATATTGAGACTTATTAAGGAAAATTAATTTTAAGAATTTACACTTCACTTGTTATTTTAAGATATATAAACTAGTAATAATACATTTAGAGCATCTAAGAACATGAACGAATCGTAATTATTTTTCGTCTAAATACACCTTTGCAGATGGCTGGGACTTACGACGCAGTCTACACTTAAATCAAATGTATATGATATACGTTGTGAATAAATGTATGTATAGCATTATTCCGCTTAGAAATAATTTCAACAAAATCCATCCATATAATTGTTATATACAAAATAAAATCCATATTACACATTACGCAGAATTTTACAAAAACACATTAAAATATGCTAAATCCAGTCTGAAAATTTCTTTATGATCGTGCAACTAGTTTGCATAAACAAACAGATAATTTCAAAAGACTTTAATACCGCATTCTAAACGAGAGCTTTATTATAAATTGGTATATATAATTATATACATTTTGTAATGTACATTCATATTATATCTTGGTTATGTCTTGACATCAAAATACTTTCAACGCAAACGAGGAACAGAATATTTTACATTTATAATATATTCGTAATAAATAAATCTCTTAGATGAAAAAGGGGCGTTTGTCGTTTATGTGTGGAGCAGTATTTTTCAGGATGGTCTGTCTCAATATACAGTTATTATTCTATATCATACAAAAATATAATAAAATTTATATTCAAGGTTTCATTTTGTTTACTGAGAGTTTATTTAAGATAAAAAAAATGCTTCTTAAGATTCTTATTACAACTAATTTTATTTTACTTTACTGAATAATTTGTCTTTTTTGATTTATCGTAAATAAAATATAAAATAAAAAAAACATACAAAACAATTTTTATTGATTGAACTCATTTATGTTTGACATATTATAAATATATAGTTATGTATATTTACATATTTCTTATATGTTTGTTCAAGTCAGCCAGCATATAGTCGTAAATAACCATGACTTTCCATTTGTCTCCAAACATAAGCATCTGAAGTTAGATATTTTAAGTATATATTTTCTTAAATTAATTGCATTACAATAAAAACTTAAAAATCCTACTGATAGTACTGCTTAATTTTAAATCAATAACAATAATAAAAAAGGATTATTAAAATTTTGATCTAAATGACGAAATTGGAGTCATTTCCAGTACTACCCAAACACCATAATGATAGTTACAATAAAAGGAAATTACTCCCAAGAATATGAGAGAATATATTTTTTTGGTAAAAGTATTTTTTTTAAACGTAGGTTAAATACTCGTTCCAAATAAATGGAAAAATAATTTTATTTTTTATATTAAAAATGTCAATGTAGTTGTAATTGTAATTGCATGTACTAAATTATAATAATTTATGAAATAATAATAAATAAGTATATTCTTATATTCGTACTGTACATTGTTTATTTTATTGCACGACATATTATGTTAATATCATTTTGTAAATTTATGTCGATTGGAGTAAAACTAACGAAGATATGAAGTTGTTAGTAGTATATATATATACAGTAGACAACATTTGAGTAAGCCAGGATTTGCTACATAGACTAAGCAAAAAGATACAGTTCATCTTTTTGCTTAGTCTACGTAGAATTCTACCTTCATTACTTTATTTGGAATATACGTGAAAACTCTTCACTTTATGGAGCTGGCATCGATGATTCTGTGGAAGTATAAGTAAATACAAAAAAATGTTATGAGATGTAAAAATATTTGAAACTTCTCAAATTTTGTTTTCAATAACGGTGCCCAAATGTAGCTAAAAATTTTGCACATAATATATTTCTTTACATAAATGACGAGAAAAGCCGTAGGTTTTTTTAAAAACGTAATTTTAAATAACAAAACATTCGAAGTTTTCGATGATTGGTATTTTGACTTCAAAGAGCTGTACAAAAGTGAAAAATCAATAAAACAAAATTAACTCGACGTCAATACCTGCAGAAAGTTATCAAGTAATAAAATCATTTTGGATTTTTGATATCAAATGATCCAGTGATGAGTAATCTCTCATTGGATCCTGTAATCCCTGTGGGATGCCGCACACCGGATTCATTGACCATTACGGGTTCACACGGGTGGTTAGGTCATGCTAATGTGCGGTTTGTGCTATGCTACTTCTATTGGAGCTACTGTGCTCTAACACTCACAACACATGTTGCCCCGACGCGACTCTAACAACATTGCAGGGCAAATTCGCATATTTTTGAGATATCTCTATGCACCGAGATCTATCTTGCTATTTATATTCGGAGTCAATCATCAACGCCATCATACACTTATTGGTATATACAGGGTGCGTGTGTATATGTTAATTGATGGCATTAATGTTCCGTTATTCCAAATCTCTAAACTATTTCAGAAATAGGCTATTAATAGCAAGCGGAACCCTGATTTAAAGTGCCATATTCGAAAAACACTTCGGTCTGCCGGCCGGAATTGAACCGGCGACCTCCTATAAGCCAGGCCAACGCGTTCACCCACTTGGATGTGGCTATGAGTAATGTAATGAGTAAAAAAAACTATGGTAATTTATAAAATATATTATTATTGAAATTCTAGTTATAACATAAATCTGCCTTATAAATAATTTAGGTGATAATAACGGTAATATTATATAATATAATATAAGTTCGGCCGCACAGTTTCATATTCTTTTATGTTCTTATAAGGTCCTGTACAATAAAATCTATTATAGATTTCTTATACCGATATTTTTGAATGTTTTGTTTGTAAGCATTCAATAAAGGTTAGGTTTTAGTTAATTTTATTTTTTATAGGTTAATAGGTTTTCAAAAATCGCTCAAATAACTGTGAAATGGAGAAAAGCCATTCAAAGGAATCAGCACCTGTAACCGACATCTTCAAAAATGGGCTACAAATCTTATGAGGTATGTTTATTGGTCATTATACTCATTAGTGATTCCATTTATTTCATAATGTATTTTTTAGACAAAAGAAGAAACCCTTCTTATCTGCTGCAGAAATGAAGAAAAAAAAAAGAAATAAATATATATTTACTGTGTCCTCAAAAAAATCGAAAATATGCTTTTTGTATCGATTTTTCTAAACCCCAACCATTAAATAAATTGTAAAATTTTTCTTATATGTGAAAATTTCGTATTGAACGCAACGTTACAACAACACAACACAACACATTATTGCAGCAAATAAATCAAGAAACATTTTCTTTTAAAGTAAATATACGTTTGAGCATTGATTTAATCTACTATATAACAATAATTAGTAGTAGATTTTGATGCTATATTTATGCTATATTTACTTGAACATCAACTGCCCCACTCAGGGTTAAGGTTGTTATTTTTACAATTAAGATTTTTGTTGATGTATTGACGATTAAACATTAAAATATTATTAAATTTAGTGTTGTGGTTTTATTATTATTATTTAATTATTTATAATTAATTCTGCTTTTAAATATTTATTTAACATGTAATACATATACTACATACATGTGTAAAATGTATAGTATATATAATTATATATATAGATAAGCGCAAATATGGATGAACAGCATTCACTCATATACTAGTATAATACATTTATTAAACTTGTTATACACATAACACACACACTCACAAAGCCAAAGGAAAATTAAATTTCCCTATAATAAGTCAAATTAGAATAATGGCAAACGCTATGTGTGTGTGCTGGCGTGATGGTTGTTGAGAAGGCTCACTTTTTCTTTTATTTTTTTATTCTAATCAAAAGCAATTTTATGTCATTAATTCAATTCAAATTGCAATTTTAAAAAATTGGTTGCGATGGTGCAGTGGTTTTTCCGTTTGTTCAATTTCAGGTACAAAAATTGTATAAAGCTTTAGAAAAAGCTATTCAGAGGAGTTTGCCTCCAATTAATTTTTTTAATCAAATAAATTCGTTGATGTAAGCAAATCAGACAAAAATAGATGAATTAAAATATTTTTTTAAAATATACATATAATCGACATTTTGTATTGCTTTTCTAAAAGTATTGTGGCTAAAAATATAAAATAAAGTAAAGAATTTAAGTTCTTATAGTGATGTTTGATGGATGTACAGTTTTTATAAATGGGCTGCGAAACCTTCAAAAAACTTTCTTATCAAAGATTGATTTTTCGAATAGGATCTAGAACCTAATGACTGAAAATATTCTCTTCAAAATATTATAATTTTAAACTTAATAACACATAATACATTTTTTACTTAATTTGCACTTTCCTACATAAAAACCACAATCTAGATTCTAGATAATATCTTCCATTCCATTCAAAGCCCTCTGCTATTATATGTACATGTATATCATAGAGGAGAAATAACTCCTCAACTTTTACCAAGGCAAGAGCTGCGCCGGCCGCACATAGCGGAACGCTTAATCCAAATCGCCCACGAGGAAGATTGCAAAACCGAAAAATCAAACAATACGCAATTAAATAATTCTACCGCAAAATGTCTATGTAATATGCAGTATACATATATAAAATATAAACTAAATATGCTGGCGCGTATAATGCGCACGCGCGAGCTTCTTATATAATCCAGTATATTTTCGCATTTTTACCTAAGACCACCGCTCGGTGCTGCGCGCTCTATAGCTACAAGTTTAAGAAAGCAAGTCGAGCGAGCAGCGCGTGTGCCTCTGTACGTATGTGCAGTCCACATCAAGAGCGCATGGTCCGATGCACAATTGGTCCAAGTTATGTTATCTCGATTTCAAGACTTCATATCTATTTATGTATGTGTGTGAATGTGTGTCTGTATGTATAGCTAGTGTATGTTATGTATAAATGCTTGTTTATGCATTAAAATTTACAATATATAATTGCGTTTGTTCCACCGTACGGCAGCAGCACCAGCAGCGTCGGTGTGCTGAACAAATTTACGGCAAATTCTTACATTATTATGCTTTTCGAGCATGTCAAATATACTTAAGAAAATCGAAAGTATGTGGTAGTACGCGTATATGTGTGTGTGTGTGGAATGCGCGCAATAGTTCGCGTGTTCCTGATGACTCTTGTGGGGCTTCTGGTCAAATGTCACATTTGCGACATGACACCTGCATTCCAGGAGACAGATATAAATATATACATGCGACAATCGAACTATTCTTGTTAAAATTAATCACTTGCGCGCTCTAGTCGCTAGTTTAGCTAGTTAGGCACAGTCGCGTTGGTCGTGTGAAATGTACCGAAACATTATTTATTTCATGTTTATGGTAATGGCGTCTATGCGCGCGCTCCGTTTCTTATATATTAATGGTGCGCTTGTTTTACAAGATTTAGAATTCCGCGCAGGATTTGAGCGCACATGTTTGGAATGCGTTGTCGCGGTGTGAGAGTTATCTAAATCTGGAGTTTTGCTATTTCTGATAAATGAGTGGGGCTAGCACTCTTAAAAGGATCATTCGAAAGACATAGTTTTTGGCATAAAGCTTTATTTAAGATAGAAAATAGTAATATAATATAGTATACAGTCTTGTAGAGTATAAAAAGGCGCTTATCTCTTATTGAGGGCTAATTTATAGACAGTCTCCTTCGGTTTCGTCAGTGGCCTCTTCCTGTTCAAATTCGTCTTCGGCTGTTGCTTCCTGGTACTGCTGATACTCGGACACCAGATCGTTCATGTTGCTCTCGGCCTCGGTGAACTCCATCTCGTCCATACCCTCGCCGGTGTACCAGTGCAAGAAAGCCTTGCGCCGGAACATGGCCGAGAATTGCTCGGAGATGCGTTTGAATAGTTCCTTTAAAATTCCAAAATAAAAATATTGGTTAAATATAAAAAAAATAGAAAAATAATATTCTTCTTAAATGCATCTTTCAAAACCTTAAATGGGTGATTTTTCATAGAAGTTAGTTCGAACTTTTTAAAACACAACACAATTTATCATATATATTTTACGCCGGTCTCGTAAATACATTTTCGAGTATCTGACCTGCCCCCAAACAAAATATGCCTAAAATGTCACCATAGAAGACTTGTTTGACTCAAAAGTTGCGTTCACCGATACATTTGCTGGCTGGTCTTAGACGTGCTGAAGAATTGAATATGACATTTGTGGAATATTTCGTTTTCATTATTGGACAAAATAAGCTAAAAACATTATATATAGATAGTGTAAGCTATTCATAGGGATGGTAATGAGCAATACATATGTCAACATTTTTGCCTCAAATGTCCCGATAGTGGAATAAGAAAAAGTCGCAAATGTATTTTGTCTCAATTTTGACTCAATTAAACATTAAATGCCACCAACGACAAACAAATACAAAAGAAAGATTATTCAATGAAAAAAAAAATAACATACTTGAATAGCGGTCGTATTTCCAATGAAAGTGGCCGACATCTTAAGTCCGGTCGGTGGAATATCGCAAACAGCTGTCTTTACATTATTCGGGATCCACTCCACGAAATAGCTGCTGTTCTTGTTCTGTACGGCCAGCATCTGTTCGTCGATTTCCTTCATAGACATGCGACCACGGAAGATGGCTGCCACAGTTAAATATCGTCCGTGGCGTGGATCGCAAGCAGCCATCATGTTTTTAGCATCAAACATTTGCTGGGTGAGCTCTGTTTTAAAAAAATAATTTTATTTATATGATTTTTCAAAGTTTTGAGATTTACGCTATGTACCTGGAACAGTAAGAGCTCGATACTGCTGCATTCCTCTAGACGTTAACGGTGCAAATCCGGGCATAAAGAAATGCAGTCGTGGAAACGGTACCATGTTCACGGCTAGCTTGCGTAGATCTGCGTTCAGCTGACCGGGGAACCGAAGGCAAGTGGTCACACCGGACATTGTCAGAGACACCAGATGATTCAAGTCGCCATAGCTGGGATTTGATACCTAGATACAGATAAAAATGTGTTTACAATATTTTCTAGTGAAGGTGAGAAACTTTCTTAGAATAACCTACCTTCAGAGTCCTGAAGCAAATATCGTATAGTGCCTCGTTATCGATGCAGTACGTCTCGTCGGTATTCTCGACCAGCTGATGAATCGACAGGGTGGCATTGTACGGTTCCACCACCGTGTCCGATACCTTGGGCGATGGAACAACCGAGTACGTGTTCATGATGCGATCCGGATATTCCTCACGAATCTTCGAAATAAGCAGTGTACCCATTCCAGAGCCAGTACCCCCACCCAGCGAGTGCGTAAGTTGGAATCCCTAGAAAATAATAAAACAATAAAAACCAATATTTAAAATAAATTATTTTGAATTATACCTGCAAACTATCGCAGTTCTCGCACTCCTTGCGCACCACGTCAAGAACAGAGTCAACGAGCTCGGCACCCTCGGTATAGTGGCCCTTGGCCCAATTATTGCCGGCACCAGACTGCCCGAATACAAAGTTATCGGGTCGGAATAGTTTACCGTAAACACCCGATCTAACGGCCTCCATAGTGCCGGGCTCCAGATCTAGCAAAATTGCACGTGGCACATACTTGCCACCGGACGAACGGGTTACGGCTAAAGAAATACAAATATTGACTTATTAAATGTTTGGTAATAAAATTGCATAAAATTTAAAATAATCATTTTTTTAAGTCTTTGTTTATTTAACTTAATCATTTGCATACAGATGGCAGAACGGATATTAAAGTACTGGCGCACATAGTATTAGTATTTGCTTCAAGATCTTTCAAGTTTTTTGATGTTTCATCTTTTCATGAAAGGTTCAATAAAATATTTTCATTGAAATGTAAATTGATATTGTTTAAAATAGATGTACTCGGTACATTGTAATTTAACAAATACACATCGATACATTAATCTGTTTCCTTTTATTTTTTTTATAATTTTTAGTTATTTTAAATTATCATAAAATTTAAAAGTAATTTTTTTAAAATATACAAAAACATGGAAGTTATTTTATTGCGCCAATAGTTTTATGATTTTCGTGCATTTAATGAAAGAGAATCTGGGCAGACATCAAAATTAGTTAAGCGCCAGTCTCTGTTTCACCTGGTTTATTGTGTTTTCATACAGATGGCAGCACGAATAAAACATACCGTGTCCGGTTTTGATGCTCGAAAATCACAAATTATGACTGGCGCAATAGTTACGCAAGTAAGAGATCTAAGAGTAAGAGATCTATTCACTCACATTTATGAGTCGCCTAAAAAACGGCTGGAGAATCATTTCGCGGAATCTGAAACGTAACTTCAAGAAACTGTTAAACGAGATCGACCTTGGAGACAAAAAATACCATCCCATTTACTGCAAGAAATGCGTGAGATAGCTGGTATAAAAGAATATGAGCTTTTGAAATCCCTGTGGCTCCAACGACTTCCACCGCAAATTCAGGCTGTATTGTCTACTAGCGAGGGAACCGTCACAAAGCTAGCTATTACAACACCCCTATTTATGTGTACCAGCCAACTGGAGATACATTTCTGCGTCACCCATCATATTAAAATATTGCATCTATATTGGCTGTAGCAGAATCTACGTCACGGCAAAGCGGCCAGGAGTAGTCCAAGCCTAAGATGCGCAGTGATCACTTCAGATGCATTGAAGTTTCAACACCCTGATAGCATAACAGCTAGTCCCTCGGCGTTGAGAGTAGTGGTAGCATCCACGATTAAAAATATCAATTATTTTTTTTTTGTTTGTAGATCCTAAAAAGATCCGATAAGTCTGCATAGAGAACCGCGTGCACTTCGTCCTTGTAGCATCACAATAAGGATCAACATTCAAGGACAATATCTGCCAACCCTTAAGGGAAATAGGAGCATAAAGTTTATTTTTTTGTATTTGTGTATATAGGGAAAAGTGGAAAAATAAAAAAAAAAATTTAAAAACTGGTGAATGGGTTGCAAACAGGCATACTTAGGTCTATTGAAATTATACTTTAGGCATAGTGGCAGATTAAAGGGAAAAACTATAAAAACAATAAATATACTTATAAATCTATCCAAAATTTGTAAAAATACAATCGTGAATGCGCGATTTTTTATTATTTCAACACAAAGCACATGCTTACTGGAGATTTTAACGTGTAAAGTAGACCTAATATCGCGCAAGCACTTTTTAATTACTTTTTAAGACCGAATGCGCATTTGCCCTGCAAAGTTGTTAGAGTCACGTCAGGGCAAAATTAAGACTCCTAACCATCGAGGATATATGTGTTATGTTGTGAGTTGGAGCACTCCAATAGGAGTAGCACAGACCAATAGCATTACCTGACCACTCGTGTGAACCCGTAATGGTCAATGAATCCGGTGTGCGGCATCGCACACTGGCCTTATGTCCTACATGTAATTACAGGATCCAATGAGACTTTTTAATTTAAACAAAGACCACATGCTAATTGAAGAATTAATTTGTAAAGATTTGAAACAAAATCCAAATGAATAATTAGATTAGAATAAATTTATTGTCACATGTCACATAGTCCCTCTGTAACACCCTTAAATGATTTAAATCCTCTCCTAGGCGGATGATTTGTTTAATAAAAAAAATGTAATTGTCAGAATATTTTTCTTAACCTTAATTCACCTGTGAATTTCTGAGATTTTTTCCTGTCGATAAAAATTAAAAAAAAAACTTTTCAATTTAATTCATTCTGTCCTATTATACGTCCAAATGGACTAAATAGTAAATTCATTCTTATCGAAGTTACCGATTGTTTGTTAAAGCTTGATTTACATTGTGCTGCACGCAGATATCGACATTTCAGCGGAAAACTAAAACGAGTCATAATGATACTGACAGCTATTAAGTATGAGCTAATCAAAACATTAAAAAAAACGGGCAATATCGGCAGAGAGAGCGACACAATATTAGAAACAACATATTTTTATCAATATTTCAGTAATAGAATTTAAATCAATGTTTATACCTGAAGCCTCGTTGTAATACACACTGACGCGTTCGAGTTGCAGATCACTATCTCCATAATAGATGCCCGACGGATCAATGCCATGTTCCTCAGAGATAATCTCCCAAAACTGCAAATAAATGTTACATTAATTAAACAAAATATATTTAGATTTTTTGGTTTAAATTTATATATATTCTTCTATATCTAATTAGTTCCACGAATAATAATTTAAAAAAAAATCAAAGGCAGACTCCAGCGCAAAAACCATTCAATTAGATATTTCCGTTCTCGACCAGCGAGCACGACATCAATATTTTTAGCATAACCCGGAAATATCTCGTCTATAAAATCTCCAAGTGTACACGCCTTTGACATCTCTACCGCGGCTAAATATACCGAAATACACCTGGACGCATGCGCTTACGAGCTGCAGTGCGCTATCTGGCTGCGACATTAATTACGGTTGACAGCCCTTTATGTGTATTCGTATACGTGTGTGCGCAATAAAAATAAACGCATAATTGTGCGTTCAACGCTTGTGAACAAATCCAAAATAGACTCGTCACTTCGCACAATAAATATATACATATATATATATATATATACTTTCGAAAAACCGGCCGGCGCGGTGCAGCACAGTCATCATAAGACGAACGCTAAGAAAATCACCAGAGATGCTCTCCCTCTGAGTGTTCGGCGCAGCGCGCGACCACACAAAAATAGATTCCAGTGCACTCGGAGGCAAGATGATAGCGGTTTCTATCCTTCAAGGTTTTATCTTACGTTTTTGGATCATTATATTTACCGTTTTGTAGAATCTTGGGAAATTGTTTATAAATATTTCTGAGAGTTTACATTTTTAACGAAGTAATTAGTTATGTGGTATGCTATAAATATACATACATTGAATGTTAAACATAAATATATGGGAATTTGTTATTTTAAATGTGTAATTAAGGAGTATGGAGTAACCATAAAAAAATCTATTTTAATTTATGGTTTTCTAAACATTTGGCAATTAATGTCTAAGAATAAGAATAAACAGTAAAGCTACCTATATAATTATTTTCTTATTTATATTTTTATCAATATAATTTATTTTTATAACCATTTTTATTTTTTATAGTTTCTAAATGAATAAACAATTAAAAAAGTCTACTTCCTAGCTATATAGCTATGTTACTTCTGGATTATTTATTTACAGAACTGATATACCCATTATATTATCTGGGTACTTTAAAAGTAAAAGAAACAAATATGTAATCGTAAAGAAACTCTAGATAATGTTAACCAACATGAAAATTGAGAACTTTGTAACTGAATTTTTCGTATTTTTGGACTGCAAGGAGAGTTTTAATTATTTAAAAAAATGACAGAGAACATTTTTTTAATTTATCAAGTGCAATAAAATACATACTTTTTAATAATTTAAATCTTATAAATTCAAATGACTTTTGAAATAAAAAAATATAAAGATCTGTCTAGTTAGTTTTATAAGTTCACTTTTCTGAAAACATATTATTAAAAAAAAGATGAATAGAGTTTCCTTTTTAGAAAATTGGACTATGACTAGTTTTATTATACGTTCAAATCCTACAAAATACATAAAACTGCATTTTTATAACATAGAAATGTGTTCATAATATAGGAATATAGATACAATTTAGAACTTTATAATGTATTTATTTATTATATTATTATTATTTAATATATATTTATTTAAAATTACACAAAATACAATTAATTATACAGTATTATTAAATATACCTTAGCTCCAATCTGATTTCCACACTGTCCGGCCTGTAAATGAACGATTTCCCTCATTTTCTTTGTTCTCCAAAAAATAAAAACTACCACAAAAGTTAAATGAATGCGAAATTTGTCTACAGAAATTAAGTTCTCCGCACGCGAACAATATTTCAATTATTCTAAACGGTGAGTCAACGCCAAAATTGAATACAAACGTCGGTAAATCACTTAAGTTCAACGATTTTAATAATTAAAGTAGTATTTTATAATTTATGCAGTGCACGAACTCGCGCGAGACTTTTATATACCACACGTTATGGGGCTTAAGCCAAGAAGCTAATAGCTCAAAGAGCAAATATCAACTAACGACTGGTGAACGTCTTCGAGTCGGGACTTGGAAAAGAACAAGCCGGGCGGCACACGCATTGAATCACACACACACACACACACACACATTATTAGTGTGCGTTTTCTTGTATCTTATTTTGGATTTACTTATGTACATATTTCAGTACATATATTCTTAAATATTTACATGCTGAACGCATATGCGTTTCGTAGCCTAGTGCCATACCACAGTGAAATTATGCTGATAATTTTGTCACGATGGTTCAAATGTGTCTTTCGCATATTTGATTATATATACAAGTATATAATGTATACAAATATTAGGGTGGTCCTTATATGTGGTGAAATTAATAGCAATATTTAGAGGAATAAAGTATGTAATATATGGTCGAGTTTTACTATGAGTACACACACTTTTCGTCTAGTATTAGAACGGTGTCAGTCAATTCACGCTGTTCCGATGAATACGATTGGCCGAATTATAAGAATATTGCCGATTGCTGCGGTTAACAAGACAATAATCGTGTTGATAGTTCACAAATTTTTAAATAAATATACCCCTTAGGGGGAGACGGCATCAAAGTTTTATCAAAAAAACAGTAAAAGTAAATTTTATGTGTGGAAGAGAGAGTGCTTTCAAATAAAAGGTATTTAAAAAACCTATAATTTAAAAAAAATAAATAAAAGCGGACAACCTGTAAGGCAGATAGATAATTTTATATGTCTGTACAGTTGAGGGAGTGAGAGTGTTAATCATTTCATAATTAATTAAACTTTTATACATCAATTCTTCAATTAAAATGTACTTGT
The DNA here is from genome assembly GCA_027564075.1 of Bolitophila hybrida. Taxonomy (NCBI): domain Eukaryota; kingdom Metazoa; phylum Arthropoda; class Insecta; order Diptera; family Mycetophilidae; genus Bolitophila; species Bolitophila hybrida. The sequence continues at coordinate 8,884 of JANSTU010049305.1, read as the reverse complement.
AAAATCACTCCTCTAAGTGTTGAAATAATGTATATGCGAATGTATATTTGCTTTTTTATAACTATAAACTGTCGCCACATATATGTTATAGTGTAATTTATACAGATTTTATACGTTTTTTCTTAAATCATATGCATTTTAAATACAATTCACTCTTTTAACACTTAAACTTAAAATTGACTTTTACTGTTTTTTGATAAAACTTTATCGCCCTCTCACCCTTAAAAGGTTTTTTTCCCCCATATATTTTTTGTGTTTTGTTGTCAAAATAACATAGGTTGATTTTACTCCGACTACCTTGCTGGGTATCTCCAGTAGTAGTAATTAATCGACACGTCAGAACTTCGCAACATTTCTACGACGACTGCTAAATCAATAATATGTTTCTTTTTAAATTGAAATTCCTTGGTGGATCATGTGAGTCGTGAGGAAAACGAAAACCACGATTTGCGCAATAATCCATAATTAACACCAGAAAACCAACGAAATTATATGATCCATCCGTGATATGATCCGTCAAAATCAAGTAACAAGTCTTCAATAAAATGAGTAAGTCATGAAATATTTCATGATCATGGTCAGTCGAACCTTTTAACGCCTTGTTATGTGCTTCCATCTTCCAATATTATTAAAACATTCAATCTCTTGTCCTTCTTCCACTTTGGATAGTGTATTAATAGTGCTTTCTTAGTGCGACAAACAACTTGAATTATTGATTTGCTATACAAAAATGAATAAAGTCAGAAAATATTAGTTTTTTATAATTCAAATAACCGATTCGCTTGCATCGCCGATTTGGTTAATAAAATGAAACAAGAATTATATCCTATTAATTCTGCCAAGTTTTTTTTCGATGTTTAGATGACCAAGTACCTGCCCGGAAAATCAAAACAAATACCCACAGAAAATACATAAATTTGAAACTTTTAAGAAATTTTGTGGCATACAGACTTCGTTTTTTAGTGGTCTTGTGAACAAGAAATGCGAAGTGCATTAAACGTAGACCAGAACAATTGTTTGATTTGCATATGTGTGCATCGTGAATCGTTAGTTCGTCAATGTCGTTAGTTTTTCTGTTATTTTGGAAACCCTCAAATTAATGTTTAAGATAATGGTACGCAGATTACATCCAGTCTGTTTGCAATTTTTTTACCAAAAGTATGGTATACAGCATATTTGTTCGAGGACGAAATATAAGAACAATTATGGATCCGAACTTCAAAAAAGCCTATCGAGCAGGCTCAAACCAGAAGTGTTCGACATTTTATTGTTCGTAATTAGGTCTACGTTAGAGATTTCCGTTCTCCAAAAGATTCGTGGAATATTACCGAAATTATCGAAAACTGTAATCATTGGATTTTGGAACACTAATAAATAAACATCTAAATAAATACTTTAATTTTGCATAATATCATGTTTGTAGTGCCTAGTATTCACAATATTATTGTTAGCTATAATACTCGACTTTTGATCGCTTTATTTAATTCTAAGAAATTCTTTAAACATTTCATTTAAGGCGGTTTAAGGTTTTAAAGCTTTTTCTTCATTTTTTCTGAATGTACAACACAGCTACAGTGCTCTTCCTACAGATGTTACAGTAGCCATGAAGAATATTTTGCTATGTTGTCCTTGTTGAATGAAATGGGCATCTCTACAGGCCCAAGTGCTCACCAATGGGCGCGCGAACTGATGAGCCCCTCATCTGTAGTTTATCACCCTATATTGAAGGAAATGAGTACGAATAAGTCATCAGATCGCGTCGCCTTTTGAATCACTACTACTTCCGGCGTGATTATAACATTTTTCACATATTACGGGTCTGATGTCGATGACCTTGGCATCTGGAAAGACCGCTCCAAATGAATTAATTATTAATTATTTCATTGCAACTAATTTGAAACACAGACAAAATGTGTATATTTAGAATGTCTTGAAATAAGGACCACCCTAATAATATACATACTTATTACATAGTTTATATTTATGCATATATAGTAGTATTATATGATTCTGCTTAATGAGGAAATAAAGAACCGAATATTGCTTACAATATCCACACAATAAACAGATACAGTCATTCGCAATCGCTATCGCTAAGTTAAAGCGTATATTATTCATAAACTATTCATTGTTATCTTTTTATTATAGTCATACAGTGCAATATCTTTATGCCTCGGAGATAATAATTTTCTGGCGAATGCACTCTAACGAAGGCAACAAAAGAAATGGTATCTATACATTATCTTCTAAATTAGCCATCGGTACAATAATTAGTTAAAAATGCATTGCAAACATTTTTCTTATGAAAAATGTATTAGAATTATTTTTGGACATCATTTTCTAGTTGTTAATTTGATATTATATACAGTTTGTTAAATGTGAATATTTCGTAATATTTGTACATGTCTCAATTTCAAGTATGAATATTATTATTATATTTTATTCAATTAATTAGTATGAAACTATGTTAAAAACATGTTCATTGAAATCTTCACATTATAGTAAACTATTAATTTATATATTATGTAAGAGTCCGGCTCAGAAGTTCGTACGTTCGGATGCGTGAACATAATAAATTAGGACTGACGCAATAAAATATATATGTAAAAAAAAAAATTGACTGGCTTTCTAAAATACAACTCAATTTACCATGTATATTTTGCGCCAGTCCCGTAATTTTTTTATCAAATGGAGGTTTGATAATCTGAAAACTGGGCTACTCTTCTCAAGAACATCACAAATTAAGACTGGCGTAATAAATGATATGTAACAATATTAAAACAAGACGATCGGGCTGTTAAAAAACGTTTTCAGCAAATTAACGTTCGAGCATCTGACCCCAAACAAATATATATTATACTGCCATCTATTTTAAATTTCAGAAAACATTGGATACAGAAGAACTGTCGCTAAATATAATAAGAACTGGAAACGGATCCGGCCACAAACTAAACACGTGAGCAAGCCATAACGTTCATTTGATAAAAAAAACTATCTAAAAAAACATGAGGTCGTTATAGTCGACGACGATTTAAAAAAAACATTCGTCATTATAGTCGACGACCCGATATTTGTTTCTCCAAATGTATTCAAACTATTACTTTATTTTTTACCGTGATCAAGCAATTAATAATATGGCGTTTTTTAGATATGGCACTATATAAACTAAATTAATTATTAATTATTCCTTAATAATCTTATGTGTGAAACATGTTATAGACGATCTAATAATCAACTTAGAACGGGGAGGATGCAAATTCTTAGCTTACGCAGATGACTTACGGAGATACTTATTATTGTCGAGGGGACAATAGGGCATCATTATAGCATTTAGAGACAGATTATCTTAGGGAAGTTGAATGCTGGGTTAGGACAGTAAGTGTGAGTGTTTCAGATAGAAATGCTGTGTCTATATTGCTAAAGGGTACATGAAGCGGCAGTGAGAACAATGTTCCGGTGACTATTTGTCCCGTGTATGATGTATGGTATAGTGCGACTATAGGTATCAGTATGGAAAAACTGAAATCAACCGTTGCCAGAGAGTGGCGATATTTGCGTGTCTGAGGGTAAGTAGGACGGTCCCGACGGACGCGATGCAGGTTCTCCTAAGAGAACTGCCATGGGACCTTCTGGTCATTGAACACGCGATGTTCTATAAAGTAAAGAGGTCGATCGCACCCGTCGAAGGGGATATCGTTGTTGTGGAAGAGTTCGGGTCGCGGACGAACACAGAATTGAGAGTCCTTCTGACTACTAGGGTGAATGAAACCTGGAAACGGGACATCATAAAACTTGGTGATTGGGGTATGGGATGTAAGTCGTGCACTTTGTACGAGGAGTGCAATTCACTGAATTAGTATTTAAGAAGAGAGTTTGCTAGGCGATCATCATTGCTTGCTGTTCATTAGTCCCCGATGTACAGGGCAGGCGACGACCGGTCAGACGTAGGGACAACAAGCGGTTACCCCGAGCCTAGTGTAACCAATCACCCTCGGGCGCCAGCCTGCATATCTGGTAAGGGTGTAGATAGATCCCGCTCCGACCAGTGAGGATTTTGACTTTGCAGAATAACTCAACTGTTAGGTGGAACCTCGGTCTGCCAAGTTTCAAGGATGTGATTTTTAACAGACGCATTAATAAAAATAGAAATAAAGAAATATACTAGTAATACTCAATATCAGATTTAAAGAAAATTAAATAATGTACAAATGTTGTTAAAACACTTTGTCAATCCGTTTAGTAGTTAAATAATAAATAATCACAAAAAAAATTATAAGAGATTGTAAATAGTTTATTATTTTGTACGTTTATCACTTTTACGAAGAAAATGAACTGCGATTGAAGATGATTTATGGAGAGATGGATAATTGAGTGAAGGTAAGAAACTTCGCCTTTTTGTTCTTTTTAATGATTTATACAAACTAGTCCTTCTATTCAAATAAATAGCAATCCAGAATTTAATTTTATGTTATTTTCATTTCACTCTATTCACGATTCGCATATTTGGGGTCTCAATGGATATAGCTGCGCTATAGTCGCTTCTTTACACAAATGTAAAACCGTGTCGAGAATAAAATGAAATATATATCTAGTCTTTTGTATATCAGAGTTCAAACTTATTCATAAAAATAGTATATGGCGCAACAGAAAATTAAATTTAATGGTTTTCTGGGCTATATACTTTGTATATCCAATAAGATAAATTATTTAGGCTGAACATTGGAGAAAACACACACAAACATTTGGGGGAAATAAACCCATTAAGGGTGAGAGGGCGTCAATGTCTGGCTATAGTACACTTTAGGAATTATGAGACCCCCTCCTTCAGCCCTATCTTTCTTGAGGGTTGTCAGAATTTATTTCCCCCAAATATGTTTTGTGTTTTCTGGTCTGGTCCCCCTAAAAGGGGGAGTGCCCTTTTTAAATCTCATTTCCGCTCTTCTAAAGTATCGCCATTATTTACTATGAAAACCCGGTTTCAGCCGCCGGTGAAATATTTCGGCTTCGCCACCGGTACAGCTTTGATTTGGCGCCTAGTGTAATTTGTCTGTGGGCTCTATTTTTTTATATTTTCATGTATATTCCTATATTTTCTCGTGTCTCTTAATTTTAATTATTTTGTTTTAATGTATTGCGTATTTATGGTGTGCAAATTAAGTTTAAGTTAATCTAACTCCATGCATTAGCGCCAAGTACTTTACCGCAGTTTTTCGGAGACTGTTACTTCCTTTTTTTCTATAACCAATAATAACAAAAGGTGTTAAGAAACTAATTCCAAAAAAACAGAAAAATCATATATCTTAAATACTTATTTTTTACATATATATATAAATCTTCTACAATATTATATGAAAACATTTAAATTAATATTGACCTAATCAAAAAGGTTAAAATAACGTCAGATTAATATTAGAATTATAAACTGGCATACACTTTAATTTGGATCTCGTCAGTGCAGATTTTCAGTCTCACTCTCTAATAATAAAACCATATATCGAAAGTGAAAACTAAACGTGTGTACATAAAGATACATTAGAAAGTTTGTTCCTGGCAACAAGCAGAAATAATTCTATAAATAAAATATATATTATTTAGTTCTACTAATCGTTGTATTATTATTATTGTATAAAATTAATTTCCACCATATATATTTAAATACTAAAATTAAGTCGTAATATATAAAATGACTTTAATACTGGCAACACACCGAAATGAGTCTATAATTAGAATATATTTTAAATGTAATTGCAATTGTTCACACAATTTCGTTTTTCATTGAAAAACAGCAGTTCTGTAGTAATAGCACGTGTGCACTGTGCTAGTGAATATATTACAATTTAAGTATATATTGTTATATTCCGACATTTTGCTGAATAAATTTTTAGAAACACTAGCAAAAAAACAATTAACAATTCTAGAATCGCGTCACTTCTATAGCACAATGATCACATTGAGATCATTATCGCTAGCATGAACTACACTATATGAATAATATATTATATTCTCTCTTATGTTTTATTTTCATTTTTCTAAACATATGTCAATGAGTCAGTTTAGATTGTATTAACATGTTTTTTTAATATAAAATTATCTAAAGTATAATGTTATTGACTCGCTTGGTTGTTATCAGCGCAGTCGTGGCCTGGCTGCCCGTCATTATTTTGTGTTGACATTACGTGATAACGTTTTTTTTTATTGTATTTATAATATTTAAATGTACATTGTTATCCAAGCAGTACTCATTTTCAGTGTTCAGAATTGAAATCATCAGACAAATATAGCTTGTTTTAATATTTTGCGTGCGCCTCTTCCGATTTCGTCGGTTTCAAAATATTAATTTATATTATTGTATATACTCGTATTTACCATTTTATACGCACTGAAGCGAAAGGCATTGTTGCGCTCGAGCAACAAGGTTAAGGTCACGCCGCGAGGAGCTCCGCACATGCACAAAAACCAACAGCTAACACAGTCGTCGAGTGATCAAAGTTGTGCTTCGAAACGGGTTTCGCAGTTCGAGTCAGCCACTGAGAGTGATCGTGTCGCGATCGCGATCGTTTCATAAGTTCTTATTACTATTATACAAGTGACCTGGTTATAACAGAGTGCGATTCATGTTGTTTTGATTTCTTTATAAACATATATTCAATAGTGTACGTGTGTGCATGTGCTCTAAGACAATTTATAAAAATGCGTCTGGACGAACTGAACCACGATTGCCTAGTGCAGATATTCAGTAAGCTACCGCATGCCAATGATGTTGTGAATCTTAGTCAAACCTGTGATCGCTTCAGACAGGCCGTCGAGGATGTACAATTCAACTACGCAGTTTGTTTTCATGATAGAAAACCTGTTCATGAAGAACGCACCTTTTTCGAAGCATTTGGTCGTAATATTAGTCAACTCATGATAGCACCAGATCGTCTAATCCAGAGCACAGATCCAATACTTAATATCGTTCAAACGCACTGCAATTATTTGAGACATTTGAAAATAACCAATCATACAATCGATATAAATCAATTCCAAAAACTTTTCACGCATCTCTTACACAGTATAGACATTTTAAAGTGCATTTTTCATACATATTCACGCTTCTCTGAAACACCCACGCACCTGACGCAAATGAACTTGCAACATAACGTTAACGTAGAAGGTGACACTGTAACTCGTTGGATTCGAGCTAATCCAATGCTGAAATGCATCAGCCTGCATGACGACCATAACATATTTATGCAACAGAATGGCCAAATATTGTTAGATGCAATCGGTAAGCTAGAACATCTCGAATGTCTAGAAATCGGATGTAGTAAAAAATCCAAAGACCTGGCCGATCTGAGTAGTCTCGCACTGTTACCCAAGCTTGAGCGTTTGCACATTGACACCTACTGCAATAGTTATACCCTTATAGAGGCACTGGCAAAGAATCCCAACACGTCACTCTATCAGCTACATCTTCACGATGTTAATTTGCGACCAGAAACAATTAAACTTTTGCCTAGTCTTGCATCTCTGAGATCAATGGCAATCTACAAAGATTTCAGAATAGGTGACGATGACTTGCAGATACTCAGTGCAAGTGGTAAGCTTGTCGATGTTGATCTGTTCGACTGCATGAACATCTCCGACGTTGGGCTGGTTAAGCTGATCATACAGAATCCACATCTCACGCGTCTCCAAATGACGTGGTGTTACCGTTTGACTGATGATTTATTACAAATGCTCGATGAAGTGTTTGCCGTTTCTACTCGAAATTTCCTAAACATCATAATCGATGGACCCACAAAAATATCATCGTCGCTTTTTGGAGTTTCGGTAGGTTTTTTTTACATAGAATTTATAACTACTTAATCCGTATTTTTTATTCTAGATAAAAACTGGACGATTTGCAATTATTCGGAAACACACATTACATATAATCGATAAGAAAACTGTGGAAATGTGTAAACACCGAATTGTACATGAGCAGTGCTGTGATAATCCATCATAATTATAATATATACTATACTATAATTATATAATAATCGGTTGAGAACTAGTCAATATATAAATTCACATTAGAAATTAATTCTAAAAATCCGGCCATTTCATAATAAACGTAATTATAGAAATGACGGCATTTGTTTACTTGAAAACTAGTTTTAGTTTAATATTATAATATTTTAATATAATTATACTTTTAACAACATCGAAAATATCGTTTATATTTTTAAGGTTTAAAATGTGAGTAGACAAAGGACAAAATGATTATTTCAAATGTGATTTGACCTTTTTATAACGCATCAACATAGGTTGAAATAATCTGCCTAAATCGCTACTCTGGTGTATTGATTTTTTGTCAAGTGAATTTCGTCCAAGTACACGAGTGCATTTTTGTCACCAAATAATTTGGTGACGAAAATGAAAATTAATTGCGATTTGTCAATCAGATTGTGGTTTTTTGTATAAAAGCCCTAAAAAGTACTTTAAAACTTTTGTTTTTCATCCTTTTTTTATTTTTTTTGTTCTTGTTAATTTACTCCAAAACTATATCATTACCAAACAAATATTATTATTTTCAATATTACCGCGTTGGCTGGCTTATGGTAGGTTCAATTCCAGCCCGGCAGACCGAAGTGTTTTTCGAATGTATCACTTTAAATCAGTAGGTTCCTCTTGCTTTCTAAAATAGGTTATTGATTTGGAAAACCGGAACATTAATGCCATCAATTAACATATACACACGCACCCTGTAATATAGAACAATAAGTGTATGATAGCGTTTGATAATTCACGATTCTGAATATAAATAGCAAGATAGATCTCGGTGCATAGATATACCTCAAAAAATTTCACATTTGCCTTGTCGCGTCAGGACAAATTAAGACTCCTAACCATCGGGGAT
>JANSTU010049294.1:0-22561 GCA_027564075.1 Bolitophila hybrida | reverse complement strand
GAATTCATTTTTTTGAAAAACTCAAAAGTAGCGTCACTTGAACCTCTGTAACTGGTAAACTAATCGTCGGAGTGTCACGAAATTTTGACAGATATCGTTTTAAGGTTGGTACTTCCTACAAATCATATCGATTATTACATAGCAACGCCATCTATGTGTCATCCTATGGACTTATTGAGTGATGTTTTACGAATGGCTACCATCAAAAATGATGTCCAATTTCCTTTTTTTAAAAAACATAGGTATTTACAGTGCCTTTTGTGCAATATAATAAAATCATTTGCCCCTGACGTCCCGCCTTAAAATTATTATTGTACAACTAACTTCCTAACTACTTCAACCTTTCGCTTTTTTGGCATGAGAATAATTTGTTTTTTATTCCTTTTTTGAGATTTTTTTCTGGGAACTGTAATTTTTGGGGAATTGTAGTTTTTGTGGAATTGTCGTTTTCGGGGAATTGTCGTTTTCACGAATCCTTTCCTTTTCTTTTTTTTCATTTCACGTCTTCTCTCCCTTTTCGCGCCCAAACTCGACTGCATGATTTTCTCTTTGCGCCTCTTCCGGCCGGACTAACACTAAAATTATTAATTACTAAACCTAAAACTAAAATGGATTGCGTGTTGCTTAAAAATCTAAATTAACCCATTATGTACCAAATTTTACATTTATTTGATCACACAAATTGCGCACGCAGCAAACAGCTTAGATGATCGAACGTAATTTTCCTCGTTTTAAGGGATCTGCGCAAAATACATATTGTAAACTTTGCTGTGTTTTATAAAGCCAGTCTGAGTATTTTACATATTATGTGTTGTGCCATTTTTAATTTGTCATCTATCTTCGCTCATCTGAACTCAAGCATCTGAGTCGTACTTTATACACCATCGTTTAGCTTACTTTGATTTTCCCACGCTCAATATTGAACATAATAATCACAAATAAACAGGATTTCTACAGTCGATGTTGATAAACACAATTTATTCTTACTATATATACCTATTATATAGAATATAAAACACTTACAATATCACAATATCCATATATGGACAATTTTAAAACACGTTTTCTGTTTTTGCAGTCTCGTCAAGACCTAACCTCACCGGAACTATCAAAACCACCGTCAGCCAGCCGATCAGCGAAACTCATCCAATCCACATTGAAGGCAGCCACAGCAGGACTTGCAAATGTAACTGTACATGCGGCTGCCACACCACCACAGCATCGTCGACGATTCTTCAATCCGAAGAGTCTGCGTAGCCCATTTGGACAGCGAAGACCAGCCAACAGTGCCGTTTTTGCTGAAAATAATTCTACGCTCTCAGGTAATTGAATTTAGAAGCCATTTTTAAAAAATAAAATTCATTAAACAATCACTCTATCATTCACAACTTCCAACTTCTTTCATGTACAAACCTTAAGGTCTTTCATCTTTGGAAACATCCACACATTCCGATTCTGTTGTAACACGTCGATCTCGGTCAAAGCGCTCTTCAGCAGCCGCTGACCTGTCAAAAGCCTACAATCGGCTCAGTTTAGGCAGTACTTCAACCTATGCCGGACAATTGTCCACAATGGTATTCGGCAAGATCAAATCCCTATGGACGGCACAGTCCTCGAGTGCCAATACCGGGTTAAATCTACTTGCAGGCACGAATATTACTCAACTTATTTTCAGTGTTTCGTTGATTTCATTGTTGTTGTTTTTTTTTAAATATCTGGTTTCTTAGTGTTTGTTCTGTATTTGTTAGGTTTGTTTTTCGTATTGCATGTTTATTGTTGCGTGAATTCCTCAAGCGGTTCTCTTTATGATGCATTGTTTCGTAGACATATTATATAGATACATATATAGATAAATATAGACGGATATCATCCAGAGAACTCTTATTATGTATGCAAGTAATATTATATGCGCATCGTCGCAAAGACACGCGTTCCGTTCTCTGTTTTCTTCTTTGCAGCGTCTTTGAACTGTGAAGCAGTGAGCGCGTGGACGGACACGCGAATCACTTTTGCGGTGTGACCTGACATTGAGAGATTGAATAACATTATTCATACATATTATGCACAGGAACACGCACGAAAGATATATAATCCATGTATGTTTGAATAGGCAGCAATAACTTGTTTTTTTAACGAATACCTAATGCCCTAATCATCTGGATATTATTGAAATCAATATTTATCTTAAATGTGTTTTAGTATTTATTTTGAAATTTGCATGCGTTTTCAGTATTTAACTAAATATTTAATATATTTTGATTTTTTCCAACTGCACGATTTTGTTCTTTCAAAATATGTATGAATGTTTTTAATTTTTTCTTTATTAATATATTAACTTATAGACGACGAAGGTGGTAATGTTAGGCCAATACCTATCAACAACAAGACCAACAATTCGCAGGACGAACTTCAAGCGCGTTTAGGATTATTTTTACAAAACAACTCTAGACGCAATGCCAGGACAACCGGACCAGCACAGTCGTGCAGTTCTCTCGCCTCGGCCAACACCAGTCCTGTTTCCACTTTAACCGGCTCCTCAGAAGCGGATGTCTCACGTGTTTTGCAAGAATCCAGTGTGTACAATTTAGGATGTGATTCAATTGGATCGTTGATGTCAGTTTCGATATCAGGAAACAGCAATGGATCGTCTAGTCCGCTCAGCCGAAGACATTCAGTGACAAGTAAGTAAATTATTAAATTATTTATAAATTTATAAATATAAATATAATATAAAATTCGCTCTTAGCTGCCCAAGCTGGTCACATCGAGGATCTGGCACTTTTCAAGACACGCAAGTCTTTGATCCGCCGGTCGGCACGTTCGGCACAACTCAAGGAACCGCACGACCCCAAAATACGATTTGCACACTATCGACCACCACAACTTACCCTCAAACCACTTTTCTTCGAAGTACCACTCCAAGAGCCTGATCCACTATTCGTAGGCCGGCAATGGCTTTTGCGCGAACTCTACAACGCCATTACAACTACCGAGAGTCCGGGCATTCTGATCAGTGGAAATCCCGGAACTGGTAAAACCGCTCTAATTCTACAACTTGTTGAATACTCGTGTTTTGGACGTCGTCATGAGACTTCATCCCAAGATATAGACGGCATCGTGAGCCAAGAGAGTGTTGCACAGAATCGTATACGTTCACTGGCCTCACACATTGTAGCATATCATTTTTGCCAGGCCGACAACAATTCAACATGCCTGGTTCCGGACTTTATCCATTCGTTGGCTGCCCAACTCTGCCAAGCTCCGCAGTTGACAAACTATCGAGACTACATTCAGGGTGAACCGCATCTACAGAACATTCTCAGTGTCAAAGAGTGCATTGCCGACCCAGAACGTGCTCTAAAAATGGGTATTTTAGAACCACTTGCAACATTACGTCGAACCGGTAAGCTGGCAGCGAAAAACTGTATAATTCTCGTCGATGCCCTATGCGAAGCTGAATACCATCGACCTGATCATGGTGATACCATCGCATCCTTCCTGTCCCGAATGACTGAGTATTTTCCGTCCTGGTTGAGAATTATAGCAACTGTGCGTACTCAGATGTTAGAGTACGTCAAAGGACTGCCATACACCAAGATGACGCTGGACAGTTGGAGTACTAACGAGAGTCTACAGAAAGATCTCTTCGACTACATAACATTCCGAGTGAATCATAGTCCCAGCATACAAAAGAACACTAGTGCTGGTGGTAAAGATCTTGGTCATTTGAAGTTCGCTCAGCACCTTTTGAGCCTCACTAAAGGTTCGTTTCTATTTGCAAAGCTTAGTCTTGATCTCATCGAACGTGGCTACCTGGTAATCAAATCGACCAGCTACAAAGTATTACCTGTATCTCTAGCACAGATCTTTCTGTTGCACTTCAATCTACGATTTCCTACCAGCTCGGCGTATGACAAAGTTTCCAGCATTATCAATGTGTGTTTGGCCGCTCTGTATCCACTTACACTGTCCGAAATATTCTACGCCGTAAATGCACTTTCGACCAATGATCCAATGGACTACGACGAGTTTCTATTCCGTTTCAAGCAGCTGTCTGGGTTCCTGGTAAAACGAATCGACAACACATACATGTTTTTTCATCCCTCGTTCAGGGAGTGGTTGATCCGTCGTGATGAGGGAGAGAGCTCCAAGTTTGTTTGCGATCTGAGAACTGGTCATGCCGGACTTGCATTTCGTCTATCACGCACAGAAGGCGTTCTATTGGATCCAGAACAAGCGCTTGAAATGGGTCATCACATACTCAAAGCACACATATACAGAGCAGCTCCACAGCATCAGTCGCCTCGTGACATGCAGTCCTATTGGCTGGCTTCTGTTACGGATTGTGTATCTTCAGCATTGTGTACTCTACGAAATGTGTACAGTCCCAACATGAAGGTATCACGATTGCTGTTACTAGCCGGAGCTTCACCGGATTTCTGTACAGACTTCCTGGGCAAGGCTCCGATATTGTGCATTGCAGCACACGAAGGAAACGTACCGATGGTTCGACTATTACTCGAATTCGGAGCAGATGTTGAGCTGGCAAACAGTCAGGGATGTACACCCTTAATATTGGCTGCATCCAAGGGACATTGTGATGTTGTGCGCCAACTTGTGGCCGCAGGCAGTTCAATGGGACATACAGACTCTGCAAATAGATGTGCCCTCGTGCATGCAGCTCGTGTGGGAAAACTGAACATTGTCAAGTATCTTATTGCCTGTGATTGGGTTTCACGTGTGGATTGCAGTGATGTAAGTTTAGGAGAGGCAGCTCAGCAGGCATTAATCGCTGCAGCATCACAAGGCAACACATCAATCGTAGAAGATCTTCTTGATATGGATGATATTCAGATAAATGCTACGGACTCGTTGACCGGCGAGACTGCACTGAGTGGATCCTCAAAGAATGGATGTACTGAAACTGCATCAACGCTACTAAGTCGAGGTGCTCTTGTCGATTTTCCAAATAAAAAGGGTATGTCACCTCTGTTGTTAGCCGTAAAAGAAGGTCACTGGGCAGTTGCCGAACGATTATTACAAAATCATGCGAATCCCGAAAACTGTGATGCCAACGGAAAAACTGCATTAGTATTGGCCGCTGAAGAGGGGCATGTTGGTATAATCGAGCTGCTGGTTAATCGTGGTGCATCATTGTTGGCCAAAGATGCCGAAGGATTAACTGCATTAAGTTGGGCTTGTCTTCGAGGCCGTCTACAGGCAGCCAAGTGTCTGGCAGAGAAAAATGCAGACATACAGCATGTGGACAATACAGGTCGAACGCCTTTGGATCTTGCTGCTTATCAGGGATCTGCTGCTTTGGTACAAATGCTTCTGGATAAAGGCGTAAAAATTGAGCATGTAGACATGAATGGAATGAGACCATTAGATCGTGCGATTGCCTGCAGAAACATTCAGGTGGTTCAAGTATTTTTGAAACGTGGGGCCAAATTGGGACCCGCAACTTGGGCAATGGCCACAGGTAAACCGGAGATTATGTAAGTTCATTCAGAAGAATAACATTATGTAATTGTTAACTAATTATTTATATTTGTATAGGCTTCTTTTGCTTAACAAGCTTTTGGAAGATGGAAACATACTGTATCGTAAGAATCGACTAAACGAAGCTGCTCACCGATACCAGTACGCACTAAGAAAGATTCCAGCAAATTCAAGTTTTTCCGAGCACAGTAGCACCTTCTTGCAGCTGAAAGTTAACTTTCTCCTAAATCACTCTCGATGCAGGCGTAAAATGAATGTAAGCACTGAAAACCTATTAAATTAAACGAAAATATTCATTTATCAAAAACATTATATTTATTAGGAAATTGCCGAAGCCGTTGATTTAGCCACAGAAGCGATTGAGTTGCGTCCAGAGAACTATGAAGGCTACTATGCGCGCGCAAAGGCTCATCTGGAACTTGGACACATTGACTCAGCCCTAGAAGATGCAAATCTTGCCCTAGAGAACTCTTCAAATGCTTCGATTGATATCAAAAAGATTCTGATGCGACTACAGGACGATCTGAGTCAGCGTTCTATAGCAAACAACAACAGAGTAGTTGCTGACTCTGTAGACACAATCACTGACTTGTAAACGAATTTCTTGACCTCCGGTGGTAAAATTGCGTTTTAACATATACTATATATATAAAAATAAGCTGCCTTTTTGAAAAGACTGACTGTTTTAAACAGTAACTTGCATCCACTTTTAGACATGTGTATCTTACTTTAAGTGCAGTTCAGAAAAAAATATAATTAATCCATTTGTAATTGGAAACATTTTTATACGATTGTAAAAGTTTTCATAACGCACACCCGGAAAAATACTTCATAAAATGTATTGAAATAAAGTAGTTAACCTATAGTAACAAATACATTTTTATACGAGCGCGTGCTCAAAGCACTATAATTAACTATACTATATCAAATATTACGATATATATAAATATATAAATTTGCTTTCATCCAAATCCAAATTATGTAGCGCTATCTAACGTACTTAAAATATTTTCTTTGATACATTTAAATTATTATTTAAAAATTGTATACCTATAATTATTGTACTGTATTTAAATATATCTACTATATAAATTAAATTATTTTTAATCCAGTAGTTAGTAATTTAATTTACATATAATAAATCTGTTTGTTTAGTTTATATTTTGCCTCAATTGTAAACGTGCACACATGCATGTTGATTTTTTTTATGTAAAAACTATTTACTAAATAGTAGAATGCAGCTTTAAGTTTCCGATTTTTATGTAAATTGATTAACTTGAATTTTAAATAATAAATAATTTATGAATTGAAAAAAAATGTGTTTGGTGTTTTTCAGTGTATTCAATCCATTAATTTGTGATAGTCCAACGCGTTTTTTTGTTATTAGAATACAAAATACAAAGCTGGCCTGTAGCTGTATGTAGTTTTTATATGAAGGTGCAAGATGTTGCATTGCTACCTATTTTTACTTGACAACTTAATTTCAAATATAATAAAACTTCTAATATAATCTATATGTATTATTGTTCTGAGTAATACAATAAATAGTAATTTCCGGTTATTTTTTGACAAAGAAGGAAACACAATCCTATATTTTTCATCACAGCGCATGCGAAAGTCGAATTTTCGGTATCTGCCTAGCGGTGAGAAATTGACCAATTGCAGACCCTTTACTTACTCACATCCAGGATGTAAAGTAGGGGAGAAAATAAAAAGTTGAGTTCAGTACTCATCGACATTTTCGAACACTTTTAAAAACTTATTTATTAAATAAATATTTATATTACAATTTTTTCACACGACAAACTCTTTGGATAGGCTAACCAAAAATTACTTATTAACTCGCGAACAAACAGCAGCCTAGGATAGATAACAGTTAATGTTGTATATCGAGGTGTGGAATATTGATGAAGATCACACAAGATTCTTAACTCTATCAATTTAAACAATTTACAGACCTTGTTTTCTGTTATATTTTCGTATTGATCTGGTTTTCTCATCGAATAGATTATTGAAACACTCGCCTAAATTACTGGGATCGAAACCAAAGAAATCATCTTCAAAATTATCTTCTGTTTCAATACCGAGATAATTATTTAGCTTTGATCTGAGTTAAACGTTTGATTTTCCGAATTATTTGACGATGGTGATGAAGTGCTCGAAACCTGAGTTTGTGCACCCATTCTATTCTGATTAGTATGACGTAGTATATTTCTGCCATTATTCAATGTACACATAAATTACCTAGGTCCTCCCTCGAACGTCGTTTATCCCCGCGTACCCACTGTTACTTGTTTGGATCGGAGTAGTACCGCATTATGACCTTTTCTCCCTCTTTGAACATTGAAGTTCATTTTCCAGAAAAAATCGTTTGTTGAATCTCTAAACTTAACTAAATTGAATTCTCTATTCATCAAAAAAAAAATTCAGCTTGGCTATTTGTGGCTGGATGTCGTGTGCTGTCAATTTGTGACGAAAAAATCTTAAAATCTTAAGACATATTTTGCAACAGATTATTTTCAAAAGTTGTCAAAACATAGCAATTTGTGACAAGTGACAGATGGTTATCTGTGATACAAAACCCGATCAACCATGAAATCGTCGCGAGCACGAAAGAATGAGATTTTATGTTGCTTGTTCTTGTCGCCGGTTCAATCCCGTCCGGAAGACCGAAGTGTTTTTCGAAAGTAGCACTTTAAATCAGTAGGTTCCTCTTGCCTATTTCTGAAATAGGTTATTGATTTGGAATAACGGAATATTAATGACATCAATTAACATATACACACGTACCCTGTATAGAACAATAAGTGTATGATGACGTTGATGATTCACGATTCCAAATATAAATAGCAAGATAGATCTCGGTGCATAGAGATATCTCAAAAATATGCGCATTTGCCCTGGAAAGTTGTTAGAGTCGCGTCAGGGCAAATTAAGACTCCTTACCATCGGGGATGTGTTGCATGACCTGACCACTCGTGTGAACCCGTAATGGTTAATGAATCCGGTGTAAGACATCGCACACTGGCACTATGTCTCACAAGGGATTACAGGATCCAATGAGATGAGATGTGCACTAAAATGTCGCCCATCTGCAGAAATAGTAAGAAGAGTGCAATGCAAATTTGCAACATTTCAACATTGCAATTTGTGAACAAGAATTGCACGCAAATTCGCATTGTGTGCAGTTTTTTTTTAATTTTTGCATTTTATTTTTCGACACTGCTCATCTTTTCGCACTCATCTTGCACTGTCGTGCCTTCTGCCTCTGCGTGCAATAAAAACCACATAACACAAATTTCACAAAACACAAACTCATAATACACAAATTCGCAAATCCGAAAATTCACAAATCCTAAACCCACAATTCCAAAAAAAATCCTAAATAGTTTATACGGGTCCGGCTAAGATGCTCAAACGTTCAAATGCGCATATTTTACACCGGTCTCGTAAAAAAAACGGTCGAGCAGATTAACATTTGAGCTTCTGACCTGCTCCCGTTTATACACCCTTTTTGTGTTTTATGCATTTTGGAAAATTTATGATTTTTGTGAATTGTGTGCTGCTGCACGCAGTTTAGCCATTAATCGCTCCTACTGCCTTGAGATATAGTTTTTAATGGGTAACAAAAAGACCTATCATTGACGATTTATTTTCTTGTAATTCTTCCTCAATCCCTTGTGGGACATAGGATCAGTGTGTATATGTAAATTGAATTTATCAATGTTCCGTTATACCACATCAATAAAATATTCCAGAAGTAGGATGAACCTATACTAATTAACAGTTCTAAATAAAAACACAAATATATGAATATAATTATATAATTTTTTATTGAAAAATATATATAGACATGATTAATTCTTTTTTATCATATTTCCATCCAACGCGTAATTTACCTGAAAAAGAAAGAAACAATATTTAATAAAAAAATTACAAGTATAATAAAACATATGTTGGGCAATTTTAATCTATTGTATTGATCAGAAGTTTATATTTTTGCGTTGGATTTGGAACAAGTTTTCTTCACGTTTGTTTCAAAGCGAGCTGAGTTAGTGAATCATCATAAGGTATTTGTGTTGTAAAAAGTACATTTATATTGATTCAACTTACCTATAATTGTTGTTGCATAAAGTTCTGGTTATTTAACAAACTGGTACAATCTGCAATTAAAAAAATAAATATTAGTAAAATTCAAAGAACTATTTGTTTTATTAGTTTTATTGTGTATTCAGAAATTTATTTTTTTGCGTTGGATTTGGAACAAGTTTTCTTCACGTATGTTTCAAAGCGAGCTGAGTTAGTAGATCATCATAAGGAAAATATTTACGCAAAGTGCGTTACTACAAAAATAATTGTTTTTAAACATTTTAAAATATACTTACATTGTATCAATGAACATTGCAAGCAGCGAGTTAACAAACGAAAATACCCATGGTTGGCACCTACAAATAATATAATTATAATATGCACAAAATGTGTTTTATTTTATTTTAAAAAAAAAATCAGAAATAAGAAGCAGTTGAAATGTAATATAATCAAGAGAAATCATTTGGGGGCATTATGTTTGTCATCATTATATAACTTTTTAAAATTAAAAATATAAAACAATTACATACCATATTCGATAAGATCCTCGGTATTTTGAAGCTCATCAGTCTGTATTCATCAAAGTATGAACTATCTGAAATATAAACAAATAAATAGCTATAATCTTTAAACTTGGTCGCAAGAAATTATTAGTATAATAATAATCAGTATTTTTTTTTTTGCGTTGGATTTGGAACAAGTTTTCTTCATTGTTGTATCAAAGCGAGCTGAGTTAGTGAATCATCATTTTCTATATAAAATACTTTTTTATGATTACAAGGTCGACTTACCTTTCTGTACAGCAGAGGGAACTACATATATATGTATGAATTGAAGTATCTGTAAAAAAAAAAAATACAACATTAAAAACCAAATACATTTTCTATTATATAAAAAAGTATTTGTTATTATATATTTGTCTATTGATCAGAAGTATATTTTTTTGCGTTGGATTTGGAACAAGTTTTCTTCACGTGTGTTTCAAAGCGAGCTGAGTTAGTGGATCATCATAAGGTCCATAGACAAATTTAAAAAAATATATGATTTAATATTAAATTGCTCTTACCTTATTTTTGTTTTTTTTTAAAAACTAAACGAAATATGGAGCGCTGCTGCTTTATCCACCTGAAAAATTAAAAATAGTTAGTAAAATTGGTATATTTAAATGAAAAATACATTTGAGACTATGTGCTCAGAAATTTAATGTTTTCTTTCAGGTATTCTTTTCAGAGACGAAAAATAAAAAACATCATTGCAATTTAAATAATAATATATTAAATAAATGTTCTACAATATTGGATAAAATAATTTACCTTAGCATGTTAACCAACCCAGACATGTTAGTATGTTCCATATGCAGTCTAAAAAAAATAAAAAAATAATATTAGTTATATATTCAAAATAAATTAAATATAATGCAATTTTTTGACTCAGAATAAAAAAAATCCACACGTTTTTAAAATGGGTTCTCTCGGAAGAGGGAGCTTGAAGCTAATCATCATAATGATTGTTCTAAATAAACATTCTACATAAAAAGTATGGTAAAAGTACCTTAAATATATTAGCAAATTGTAGTGTCGATGTCATCGATGTACATTCAAGCTGAAATAAAACACAACAATTAAAGGTTGCCTTAAAACGATCTTTGTTAGTATGTGTGTGTGTTTTTGTCAGATATAAAAATCCACATGGTCTTTAAATTGGGTTCTCTCGGTAGAGGGAGCTTGAAAGCTAATCATCACATAAAAAGTGTCGTGTGTGTGTAGATATGTAAACAAAAATTACCTGAAGTAATAGCATTTTTTATTTCTCTGCGTTCGACGAACTTTATACTTCTGAAAAAACAGAAAACACATCTGTTAAAGGTTGTATGAAAAAACTCATAATGTGTGTCAGTGTAAAAGCTTGTCAGATACAAAAATCCACACGGTATTTTAATTGGGTTCTCTCGGTAGAGGGAGCTTGAAAGCTAATCATCATAATAATATTATTGGTCTACTTAAATACTAATGATATTTACCTTGAAGAACATCCAGTATTTCTGAGAATAATGACCATTAATGTTACTGAAAAAAAAGATTAAAAAAGACTATTAATCGTAGAAAAATACTCAAAAAGAAATGTCGATTTTTTTAAATATCTCAGAAAAATAAGATGGAAAGTGTTAATTTCATTGAATTTCAATTGAACTATACAACATCATTGTAAAATGGAAATAGTATTTTTAAAATATGGTATATTTACCTGTTAGGTTATTTTGGGTTAGAGTAATGATTGAAGTAACTCTCATTGATTTCCATTATTGGGTTGCGACAACAGCAAAGCCAACATCTAAAATCTAAAATACAAAAAATTATTAGTATTTTATAACACAATTTTAAAGATTATCTTATTTATATTTTTAGCTTTCAGATAGGAGCGAAAAGACCATTTATTTCTATGTTTCTCACATGGATTCAAAAAGATTCTGTCATCATTAAACATTTGTAATTAATATAATATATACATGGTAATTTACCTTTGTTAAACTCATCATTTATTACTCGTCTAAAGCAGTAACAGCGATAATAAACGGATTGAAACCTGCAAGCAATATAAACAAAATTAATACAAAATAATAAAAAATTAGCTATAAATTTACAAAAATATTTTCAGAATCCTTTTGGTTTAACGTTTAATGGGTAATCGTCACAAACAATTCAGATTATTTTTGTCATCATTGAATAAAATACTTTTTTTTTTAAATTATTTTTATAAACTTACTTTTTATGATGATAACCGACTCCATTATTTACTGTTCACATCAGATCAGATACATACATATTTCCTAAAAAAAAAAATTAAAAAATCCGTTAAATATTATATTTAAATAATAATAGAAAATAAATAATAATTTTAAAATTCAGATAGGAGCGAAAAGACCATTTATTTCTAAGTTTCTCAAATAGGTTCAAAAAGATGTTGTCATCAAAAAAAACATATTTTAAGAACAACCTTAAAAAATTATATTTACCTATTGAAATAGCAAAACCATTTGTATGTCAGTGTGCACTCACGGTTCTGCAATCTAAAAAAAAAAGAATGATTAAAATATTATATAATTAATTGAATGGAAATTACATTAATATTTTTTAAATTCAGATAGGAGCGAAAAGACCATTTATTTCTATGTTTCTCAAATAGGTTCAAAAAGATTGTGTCATCATGGTTGTTTTTTTACAATAAAATAAACAAATGCACTGTATAAAAATATTGTATTTACCTGTTACTAATCGAATCCATTACCGAGGTCACCATGATTGAAAGAAAATTCAAAATCTGCAATACAAAATTAAAAATTAGTAAAAGTTTCCATATTGAAATATTCAAGTTGTTTTTTTATAAATTTCAGAATCCTTTTGGTTTAACGTTTAATTGGGTAATCGTCACAAACTGATCAGATTATATTTTACATCATTAGATTTATTTATAAATTAGATTAAAAAATGACAAAAAAACTTACCATTTCATTACATGTGATATTACAGCATGTCCATCATTCGAATATTTCTGAAATTATAACAAAAAATACATTAACATATGTTCATGTCTCTTCTTCGCAAAAATATATTTTGAAATTTCAATATTTTGTCAGACAAGTTAAGATGGAAAGTGTTATTTTCATTGAACATCAATTGAACTATACATCATCACAAAAATATTTCAAAAATTAAACAAAATAACATCTTTAATAATATAATATATTTTACCTTATTGATATTTTTCTGGCAACCAACGCCTGTACTTCGTTAGCACATCATTTCTCCTCTGATAATGTACGAATAGAATCCTGCAAACAATATATACAAAGTTAATACAAAATAATGAAAAATACATTATATTTTTTTAAATAATATTTTCAGAATCCTTTTGGTTTAACGTTTATTGGGTAATCGTCACAAGCAAATCAGATTATAGTTCACATCATTTAAATTTAATCGTTTTAACTGAATTGTTTATTGATATTACCTTATTGATGTATGATGATGATGGTGTAGAAATTCAGTGAACATCCAATAAACTTCATTCAGTAACATCGAGATGATTAACTGAAAAAAGAAAAAAAACGGAATATTAAAAAATATGTTTATATACATTTATATTCAATACAATAATGTATATTTCAGATTCTAGTTTATTATCATTTTCGTCAAATGTGTCCCAAGGCCTGGGTTAAATTCATCATTTAGAAAATAAACAAATTAAACGATGTAAATAAAAATAAATACGTACCTTTATTACGCAGATGTAACTGTTTAAATGTATCAGCAATTTGAAGAAAAAATTATATCTGCAAAGCAATTAAAAACATTTGTTAATATATGGTCAAATATTATAAACTACTTGTATTATAAAAGCATTTATTCAGATTTGGTTTAACGAATTTTTGGATAATCGTCAGTAATAATCGGATTATAGGTTGTCCTCATATTATTTAAAATTATTTTATTTTAAATTAATTTAGTTTAACTCACCTAAATAATCAATGAAGAATGTCTGAATATCCATATCATAAGCAAAAATGGCAAATATCTGAAAGAAATAAAATAAATAATTAGTATTACTTAAATTATTTAATTAAACATATTATTTTAATTGTTATATGGGTGTATTTCCCGTGTAGTAGAGCATAATGCAAGACAATGCAAAAACACTCTGTGGAGTGATTAGGAAAATTTATATAGCCAATCTTAAATAAGGAAATCGCATTATGGGAACATTATCCTTTCACAATGATTGGCATTCAATAATCAAATAGTGTAATCATTCAAAATGTAATTTCCGTGTAGTAGAGCATAATACAAAATTATGTAAAAACACTCTGTGGAGTGATTAGAAATATTTTTATAGCCGTTCTTAATTTAGGAAATTGTATTAGGGGAACATTAACCTTACACAACAAATGGCGTTTTTGTTTTTATTATTTATAAATAACTAGTTTTGTTATTCCCGTGTAGTAGAGCATAATGCAGAAGTATACAGAAACGCTCTGTGGAGTGATTAGGAATAGTATTATTGCCGTTCTTAAATAAGGACATCGCATTAGGGGAACATTATCCTTTCACAATGAATGGCATAAATCACATTTAAATTACAGTAAATTTTGTTATTTCCGTGTAGTAGAGCATAATACAAAAACATGCATAACACTCTGTGGAGTGATTAGAAATAATACTATAGCCGTTCTTAATTTAGGAAATTGCATAATAGAAACATTATCCATACACATCAAATGGCGTATGGTATATACTTGAATGAGGGTTATATAAAATATAATGTTATTCCCGTGTAGTAGAGCATAATACAGAAACATGTAAAAACGCTCTGTGGAGTGATTAGGAATATCAATGTAGCCGATCTTTATTTAGGTAAATGATTAAGGGTAGCATGAACCTTACACAACGAATGGCGTATTGAATAATATTAAGAATGACATTTTTATATTTACCTTAATATAATTGTTGGACATCATCTTATTACTTTAAACAGTTATTATCATTTTCGTCATTTGATGGAATATTCTGAAATAAAGAATAAAATAAATTATAACAATTTCAATTTACTAAAATTTTATATTAGATGTAAATACACACTTTAAATATTATAATTCAATATAAACATTAAAAAATGTACACATTCAACTAAAATTAAAGAATATTTTAATCAGTCCGCCCTAGTAGCGAAAAATCTTCACAGTGGTTCAGTTTTAACCATAAACGAATCAGTAGGTGAATCATCATTTTAAAAATGTATTAAGTTTATGAATTAAATGACATAAATAAATATGCATTACTAATTTTATTATCAATTTTATATCAACTTACCATTCTTTTTGAATAATCTTGCATCTTATAATTCGCATATATCTAAATTAATTGGAGCTGTTTTGGATATATAACCTAAAATAAAAAAAGTTTTGTTAAATTCTGAATGCATAATTCAAAATATTTTGAAAAAAAATATAAAATCAGTCCGCCCTAGTAGCGAGAAATCTTCACAGTGGTTCAGTTTTAACCATAAACGAATCAGTAGGTGAATCATCATAAAAAAATCACAATTTAATATATTTTTTTAGTTTTGTTTACTTACATTTAAAATAAAGCCATATAAAAGTGGTCACAGAAAAACAACTGAATCACGGTCTATCTGAAATTAAAAAAAGTCTATTAAAATACAATTCCATATTGTCATTTTTTTCTTTTTTAAAGAAAAGGGCATGTAATTCCCGTGTAGTAGAGCATAAAACAGGAACTTGTATGAACGCTCTGTGGAGTGATTAGGAATATTAATGTAGCCATCCTTAATTTAGGAAATTGTATTTAAAAACATTAACCCAACACAATGAATGGCGTAATATTAAAATCGTATCAGAATGATAATTACCTGTTTGAAGCTTGTGTTGTGTGTTCGTTGTTTTATGAATTCTTCATGAACCTGGAAAAGAATAAAAACATAAATTTAAAAACGTACTTTTAAAAAAACACTAAAATTTAATAAAAATTACATTTTATCAGAATTAGTCAAAGTGTTATGTAATCATGGAAATCATAACCCAGTGCTCGAAGCAATTTCATCATTAAAGTATAATTTCAAGGAATTTGAAAATACAAAATAAATCCAAGTTTTATAATCAAATTATTTGCTAAATAAAATGTCATTAAAACAATAAAATAGAAACAAACAAACATTTGTTAAAAATTATCATCTCAAAATTGATCTGGCATTTATATGACTAGGATTTTAGAATTTAGTCTAATACCCTCCAGGTAAATGCGTATTGGATCAGAAAATGTTATATGATATTTTAAATGGCAACCTAAATACTTATTATCATTCATAATAACAAAGAATATTACAAGTAATTATTGCACATTTTAAAAATGTTTATTCATAATTTAAGATTTGTTCGAAAATCCGGAGACCAATTGAATATGATTTGTCCAATTTGCACTATGACTCAGGTCGATGGCGTCTTTTCTAGGCAAGTGCTAAGTTCACAGAAACTATTTAAAGTTAATGCTACTGATTAAATGTAAATGCCGAAAACAGGGTTTGAATACCGGTACTAGTTTTGAATTAATTATAATGTTACTTACCAGTATATTTAATCCAAATTGGCTACACATCCGATTGTATTTTGTTCCATCCAAATCTGAAATAATACAAATAAGATTATTAGACGTTTATTTATTGTAAAATCTGTATAATAACAAAAATATCCATCAGTTGGCCGTTCTTAATTAGTGATCATGTTTTTTTGAGAAAACAAAAAATAATCATATTATAAAGAACATTCATCATGAGAAAAAACTGAAATGCAATTCTTAAATTTGTCTGACAAGATCTTATTAATGCGAAAATGTGTTGCAGTAAATCTGCATTGAAATTCAGACATTATTTAAAAATCAAAATAGTCAATTAAAGAAGCAAACAGTTTTATAGTTTTACATTGGATTTAAGTAAATTAATTTCAGAATAAGTCAAAGTGTTAAGTAATCATTGAAGATCATAACCCAGTGCTCGAAGCAATTTCATCATGTAAAAAAGTACAAAAAAAATATGTAGTATACAAATCGGTTTTTGGCCGATTTACATTTAGAAAATCAATGTGGACTCACCATTTTGAGCATACATATTTGCTACTTCCATGATGTGATAATTCTTGTTCTGCTAAATGCAATTCCCTTCTTCCGCGCGCTAAAACAAAATAAAAACAATTAGTTACAATTTAAAAACATAAGTATAAACAGAATTATATTTATTTCATCAGTTGGCCGTTCTTATTAGTGATCATTTTAAAAATCATATTATAAAGAACATTCATCATAAAAATAAACATCACCCTGGTAAAATCAAAAATATTTACCTATTGAAACAGCATCCAAGGCAAAAAAAAACAAAGATAAGCTGAAAAGTATTTTGCAAATTGCAATTAAGAAACAATTAGGTGTACAAAATATTGTGTTAAATATCAAAGAATTTCTAAAGCTACTTGAAAAAACACGTGAGTTTAGTTTTTTTGTTCGGGAAACAGATTTTATTTGACCCAATATTTTGTACAACCAAAGTTGTAGGTTTTTTCAAATATAATGTTAATCATATTTAAACGGACTCTTGTACTGGTGGTTCGTATCCTTCAGCGCGTTCAACAACGACACCTTCGGCTGTGACAACACCATCGGCAGCCTTGCCACCGCCATCACCGTGCAATTCCAAGAGCTTGGAGAGGTCGAAACGTGGCTTCTTCAATACCTTGACCTACAGGTAAGCAACAGAAGATTTCGTTAGCAATTATGCTTACAAATCAACTGATTAAATGTAACACTTACTTTACGGATGTACACATCGTGGAGTGGGTAGATTCCCTGGCACGCCTTCTCGATGTCCTTAGCAATTGAGTCGGGCAACAATTTGTTGACGACCTCCTTCAAGTCTGAGCTGGTGATATCACGGTTAATGATGTCACTCATCTTCTTACGGATGAGGCGGACTTGAGAGTTCTGTGCGTAGCAGGTCTTACGCTGGGACAGGGGGTCCTTAGCGGTGAAACCAATGCAGAACACGCGCAGCAAGTAGCCGTCGGTGGTCTTGACATCAACGTTGGCTTCAATAAGAGTCTGCCATTTCTTGACCATAGACCTATAAACAACATAAACAAAATGTTTAATATTATAATTTGTTGTTAAACTTTAAACTTTTTTTGGTTTATATTTTATCGACGGTTTTCCTTATAATATTAGGAACTGTTACTGATCACATTATGATACCAATTTCATTCATATGACATATTGGTTAATGTAATGGATGTCGGCCATTTTTATCCAGCAAGAAAACATTCCACGCACATGGATTTTTGTAAAAAGGTTATAGAATATTTTGTTTTTTTTATCTACATTTGATTATAATCGATCATCAAAATCGTGATGCACTGAGCACAGATGCAATATGCATCACAGAAACAGGATCGATTAACCATCCATATTTTTAGGTTATGTCTGCTTTCACGAGTTCTTACCTAAGTTTGTCGGTGGTAAGATCCATGCCATGGAAGTTGGTGAGCACGTGGCTTCCCTGAACATCTTCAGCGATCAACCTGAACTTGCGGAAAGAGCGTTCAGCATCGTTGTCGTTCTGCAAATCGGCGAGCGAAACTTCGAACACGCGGTGCTTCAGACCTTCGGAAGCGATTTTGGTTCCTTGGGTTCGGTTGACCAGGGTTTTGCCAACTTGGCGGGTGGCAAACATGCTTGGAGCCTTAACATCGTACCAATCCTTACGTGAGAAAGGATCAATTACCTTCTTCTTTGAGCCTTTTTTGCCTCCTTTAGAGAGACCCTTATTTTTGCCGACTGCCATGATTACTATTCACTCACAAAAAGACAGGAAATGGCCGTCGCGTCAAAGTCGATATTTTTTCGTGCTACCAATGGTAACCGGAATATCAGTGCACTGAACTATTAATATGAGTTAGTGCGTTTAATGACAGTTTGTATTTGGCTATGATATTTAATGCCTAGTTTACATTTCATGATTTTTCTAATAATTTCGAATTATAATTCAAATATATATGTATGATAAATAAGAATAAGATCGTTGTTACATCTTATTGGTTTGTTGTTATGTATTTTCTAAAGCCAAACATCCAACCATAATTTTAAGAATATAATATCATTTGCGTGAACCACAGGAAACTTGAAACTGTGTAACGGAATTTCTTTACTCCTGCCTTTCTTATTTCCTTAAAACTAATTTAATTTTGGTATAAAAAAATAATTGAATTAAAGTTCATAAATATTGGTGAATTGTTAATAATAATATAATATTAGATAATAATAATAATATGACGGTCTCATTCTGTCTCTCACTGATTCAGACACATTTAATATTTTATTAACCGTTATTGCGTGATAGTAAAGTAAACTATAAATAAGGAACAAGTAAAATATAAAAAATAAAGCATTGAATACACGTATTAGTATATACAATCAAAATGACTCACTGAGTTTAGTAGAATACGGCCGCTTTGCTACACAGTTTTTTTAAGTTGTCAGCCTCATGTTGTGCGAAGTAACGCACATTTTGTTTGTTTATATCGTTTTATAAGTGTCCGCGGAAACTGCCAGTTCGCAATGCGTAAATGGTCGTCATATGACAGTCCAACATAGTTTACATATTTATGAACAAAATAACGTTTTTTTAGTTTTCTGGTTGATAATTTGTGATAATTTCTCGGTTTATCTGTAAATAAATAATGGTAAAATAATAATGGTAATTCCATTGGCATATGAAATAAAATTATGGTATATGTATTTAAATTATAGGTTCCCAAAAACTGGAGATCATTGTGTGATCAAATGTGTAAACTTGAATATAAATACATTTTAGGGCATAAGTTCCACACATTCCTGAATAGCTAGGAAAATATTAGAAATTCTAAAAAACGAAGTTTTTAAATCTGTAAATTGGCATATGATGGAGACAGGTGTGATAAGAAATCATCGGATTTTAATAATTAAAGCAATTATAACTAAATACATAGATCTTAACTATATACATAGATCGAACTATAATACGACTGTAAGAAACAAATCAAATCAAATCAGTTAGAAAAATGTACACAAAACTTTTATTTATTTTATTTTATCTGTCAAAAAAAGTAATTGTAATTTTATTATTGTATTGTATTGTTTATTATTAATGCGAAAGCATATTTGCCATATAAAGAAATTACAAATTTAAATTAAACAAATTAAAACAATCTTACAAAACTAAACTTATTACATACTTATTAATAAAAATAAAAAGAAAAAAGATAATAAAATAACTAAAAAAATAATAAATAAATACTTTTGTCTGTGTGTAAAATAAATAAAATCAACAATATGATATATAGTTATTATGTGTATTGTGTGTATTTATTTCAATATATGTGCTGCATTTTTAAGATTTAAAAACATTTAAAGAGTATTGACAACACTACTGCTGAAATAGAACTGTCATAAAACGACCAAAATTCGACACTTTTTACTTTTTCGACATCTATCACGATATTACATACAATATTTAGAAAATGTAGACTAACCTTAATGATGAACGCGATTTTGGAGACTTCGAAAAAGTTAGTTTAATGTTGTTTGACTGGTAGCATAATTCCAAAGTCGAATATCGAAATGCAAATGTCAAAAAACCTATTTTTATCTGTCAAAAACTATAATACTTGATTTTTTCTATTTTGTGTAAAATATTTATTTCTATTTTATTGGATTTTTCTAACAATATATAATAAACTCATAAAATTTCAGAATGGTAAGTTGTATGTTTTAAAAAATCAGTTTACGTTTAATTTGTAAAACATGTTTGACATAACCCCTAAAAGAGATCATTTGTAAATACGCAATATGTATTTATTTGAAAAATATTTAATATTGTAGAGTGGAATTATTGTTGCTGGACTCGGTTTGGCTGCCGTTGGATTTGTTGGTCGATATGCAATTAAACAAATGCCACAGATGTCACAGAAGCTTGCAGAAACAATTAAAAATTTGCCCAAGTTTGATGCCGAATCTCTGGCTACATCGAAGTACTACAAGGGTGGTTTCGATCCAAAGATGAATAAACGAGAGGCTTCGCTCATATTAGGTGTCAGTCCTACTGCCTCGAAAACTAAGGTATGTTTTGTGAGAAATCTAGTGATATTTTAATTAGACTCCATAAAATAATAGTGTTAGTATTAAAGCAAAAAAAAAAAAATGAAACAGCAGAAGAAGCTGGAGCATTTTTGTAACCTCAACCTGTATAAAATATTTTTTAACGGCTCGCTTGTTAAATAATTAAAAATGTGGCTTAATAACTTAATAATCACTTCAAAAACTCTTAATTTATGATCAGTTTTTAATAAATAAATAAAAAATAAAAAATTAATAAAAAAATTATTCTATGTATACATATTTAATATTTTTAATTGTATTATTGATTATTTCAGATAAAAGATGCTCATAAAAAGATTATGTTGCTAAATCACCCCGATAGAGGTGGTTCTCCATATTTAGCTGCCAAGATCAATGAAGCCAAGGATCTTATGGACGAGAGTAGATAGTTTTTTTGTAAATAAATTTTATTATTAATAGTGTTGTGTAATGTTTTATGCAATTATGTAAATATATATTACTCAAAATAAGTACAATTCATGATTAGTTTCAGTTTTAGATTCGAGTATTCTGTTTAACCAGATTAGAATGTAGATCTCTTTTATCACCCGTATACATTCCAGCAGTCAGTGCGATCATTATTTATTTTATGTTGAGCGTGTTGTTAATTACCATGTAAACAAGGCGTGCACGGTGGCGATGAAGTATTTTATATAGTCAACGGCAGGTAGCCCTATGTCCAGACTAGGCAGCAAAACAAATAACTTGTTCTGCCAAATATTTTTACTAACAACGAATCATCGAATAAACGGATGACTACCTTTGGCTACAAACATCACTAGTTGCTAGAGCTAAACTCGTCTGAATGGCACTTTGGTGAGCTTGCCGAGTCTGTGTTCTCTTGGGTGTTGGGATTGCTCTGTTATTTCGCCAAGCCAATGAAAGTTTGATTACCCGATTGGCCACTTCTTCTCTTCTAAAATGTGGCGAAAAATTGTCTACTTGACTTAAGAAACAGGACGTTGGGAGCGACCACGAACTTATAATGTCTACTTTCAAATTGCGACCAAGTGCTCAACAATGGGGTGGTTTATGAAATCCATGCACCGCAGCCCACAGTTGAAATGAAATATCTGCTTTTATCCCAATAGAAATCGTCAAAGCGGACCCGTAACTTTAAATGGAGCTCCTATTCCAAATGCTTTGGCCGCAAACCGCGTCCAGTTCTGCTCTATTTTTGCTGATTCCCTATGTCACGAATAGGGATTAAAGGAATTATATAT
>JANSTU010049283.1:0-22572 GCA_027564075.1 Bolitophila hybrida | reverse complement strand
ATATACGAGTATACGCAATTTTTAGTAGTGAAGAAAAAAGAGGTTATTGACATTGAAATAGTATTAACTCACTGCACAAAGTATATTAATTTTATTATTGCGTGTTGGAAAAAAAATGTATAAATAATATTTATTATAATAAAACTATGTATTATATCCCAATTAAATAATTGAAACTCAACTAGATACATATATGTCTTAGATTAATGCCAAACAATGAATGTATCTATCCATGTACATTGTACAAGTAAAATACTAATATATTACACAATCTAACGCAGCTTTATCAGCGCACAAGTATTTTATATAATTATTGAAACGATTTATCAAGTGTTGCTTATATTTACACAATTATTACCCACACCTCGCCTCGTTACAATTTCTAATGGTTTCAGTTGATTACATTGAAATTCCTATACATTGCGATTTAATAATATTATTGATTGCAATTTGTAAAATACTCTGATTTAATGACAGCTGAATCAAACGAATAATATTTTTCAGAGACATTTTATTCATAAGAAAATTAAATGTGTTTTCCGCAACTAGATAAGAATAACATAAATTTTATTGTTATTGTGCAATAGATGTATAATCCGGTTTTCTTGCAAATTCAAATTTATTTTTTAAGGGACTAGGTGGGCTCAAAAAGGCACATTTTTACTGATTTTTTCTATTAAATTATTTGATTTTTTGTTAATAATTCAGCTAATCAAAGACACATATTTAATACTCGTATTTAATATTAGTGCTTTGTGAAATTTTTATTTAATTTTTTTTGAACGATTACTCATGACAGGTTCATCTGAAATTAAAAAAACAACTATTTTCTGTTAGTGCGTATAGCTCGTGCTTGAACGATGGAAAAACAAAAAAAAAACAAAATTTGAATTTTTGGCAGAGTTGAACAAAAAATCCAATTTTTTGTAAAATTGGCACCAAATATTGTTTTGTAATATTAGTTGTGATAAAAAAAAATCCTTCGCTCAAGTACTAGATAATGATATATTGAAGAAGTGTGCAAAATTTAAAAAAATAAATAACATAACTTTTT
The DNA here is from genome assembly GCA_027564075.1 of Bolitophila hybrida. Classification (NCBI taxonomy): domain Eukaryota; kingdom Metazoa; phylum Arthropoda; class Insecta; order Diptera; family Mycetophilidae; genus Bolitophila; species Bolitophila hybrida. The sequence goes on along the minus strand of JANSTU010049283.1, from coordinate 21,518 downwards.
GAGAAATTTTTACAAATCGTCGATTCCGGTACCATACAGTAATGAACCAGCTGCAGCGGCAATATCAAGGGCATCTTTTTGCTCATGTTTTTCTAGTCCCAGCGTCAGCTTTTTCTCAGCTCTGAGTAGGATATTTTCATCTGATAAGCGGAGCTTCGGTAGGCTGTGTGTCTTAGAATTTTAATCCGATCGATTTCAAATTTTGGGAGAATATTCTAGACATGTTGTACTAGTTAATATAAAAAAAGATAAAAATCGATTAAAAAAAGTATTTCGATAAAAGTTGTTTTTCCTGTACCAAAATTACCATAAAATAAAAATTCTCCTCTCTCTAAAATATGTTTTGAAGTGGAGTCAAAAAGTTTTAGGAACAAAATTAAAGGTATTCCAAATCCGATTTTCTTATCGGAGTTAGAAGCGAAATTTCCTTTTTTTAGGGGGTTATGATAAACAAGTTGCTCAAAAAGGTACCATTTTTGTGTCGGCGAATATTATGTGTTACGCTTGAAACCTGCATCTTTGGGATTTTTCACATGATTAAAATATTAAATAGGTACATAAAACAAAGATATTGAGCGATTACTAATACCTCTTACTTTCATAAAACCAATACTTAATAATTTCTTATTTTCACCATTAAAACTTGATAATTTATACAAAAACATATTTTTTTTCAAGATAAATATAATAAAGTTTAATCAAATAAAAAGAATAACTTTTATGTTGTATTTCGAGAAATTTACATCAAACATGATATCACTTGCTGTTAGCTACTCTGGTTGTGGATGTGGTTAGAATTAATGACTTTCTATGACCGACTTTTAGAGAAGGTCTGACGACTTTTGTAGTCATATCAGTTTTCTCGTAATGACACAAAACCATAGTTTGTTTGGGCCTCTTCCAAAAAGCTTTTTCCTAAGCTTTTTTATAAATAGGTTTCTGATATTGGACCAAAAACACCAACCATCTAACCATTACAAATGAGCTCTGGAACTAATTGATATACAATTCAATGACATTTTTGAGCTGGTAAATGAGGCATTGGTACATTATTACACAGAAGAGACCAAAAGTTGGAAAACGTTGGATAACGTGTATTGAGCAAAAAGGAGACAATGTTGAAATATAACATTTATTTGAACCAAAATGCCGCTTATTTCCGTGTTAGGCTAGAAAATTTTCAAGTACAGAGAGAAGTACACATGATCTTAATTTTAGAAAATAAATTCGCATTTTGAACGAAAAATGTTGCCTTGATTGTTTTTATTTAAAAATCCTCTTTATCAACTGTTACAATTGCGTGTAGACAATCTGTTGTATTCACAATTATTTTTTTTAATTTTGTAGTTTCTTTAATCACTTATGTAAATCACGTTCAAAAATTCCTAAAAGTATACATTTTTAGAAATTTTAGGATTTTATTCGAAAATCGTGTTTTAAAGTTCCTAAAATGCCTAAAATTTTGAGTGTGAAAACAGTAGAATAAAGAAGTTATAGTTAAATTTTCAAATCCATCGGATGAAAACTGTTCGCCAATTTAGAAAAGTTGATTTCGAGAAAATCGCGTTTTTATGAATTTTGTATTTGTGGATTTTTATGTTTGAACATTTTTATTATTAAGATTAAAAAAATTTGGAAGATTTTGGGGATTTCAAGACCCTCTCGGAAATTAAATTCATTTAAAAACAAACATTCGACTGTATTCACGCTCACGCTTGCATGAAATCCTAAAATTTTAGGAATTTTAAGCGTGAATAATGCTTATTGTTGGCATATGATTTTCAAATTTCTGAAAATATTTTAAAATCAGTCAAAATTCCTCAAAAACAATCTGCTTTCACTTGAAAATCTTTGCAGTATCCTAATATTTTCCATGTGTGTCAATTTGTATAAATAATATTATGTATGTTAGAAATGTGCCCATTTTCAAAAATCTTTACAAAAATTGTTTATACATAAAATTATAATTTTATTCATATACGTGAAAAAATACCCTAAATCACACGAGTCCAATCGATTGATCAACCCTTTCTTATTTTCATTAATTCATATCACCTAACTTGCTGCATTAGCCGTACCTGCCTGCGTATATATTCACAGGTGTGGGTCTGTATTGTACGATTTACCTGTGTTAGTGCCTATGTTTGTATGAGAGTTAGTTCGTACCTTAAAGGTAACCCGTTGCGATGTGTTTTTATAAACATACATTCAAACATATTCCGGCATCGCGTCGCCGCATTCGTTTCTCGCTCGTCTCTCTTTTATTGTAAAATTATATACAATAAATTGTAACATTCTTTTCAATAACATTTTTATCTATTTCATTTGCACCTTAAATTGTTGATATACAGTTCTCTCAGGTAAATATATAATACACAAGTGCGCAATTGAATTCTCTCGTGTGCATACAAGTTTATATCTGTGAGAGTGTGTATCTTGTGAGTGCGTTGAGCGTGTGTGCGTTTTGTTGTTGTTGTTTAATAATATTGTTGTTCAGGTCGCCGCTTAACAAACCTGTCTTTCGCGTCGTGCGCTCGCGAGTTGTGGTCTCTGTTGTAAAACGCGCTCCAGGTATTTTATATATATTAAATACGTTATTGTATGTCTTTTTCGAGTACGCGTGAATTTCAGTTTACGGTTGTTTCTGAATTGAGTCGCTTTGCTGATCTTATAGAAACTCAAACTCATTCACCACGGTCTTTGCAGTTCGGTTCGAATAGACTATAAACAAAACGGTTTGCCTTTTGTTTTGGGGCACATCTTGACGCGGTTCTATATAGAGAATATTATCTTAATGCACAAAAATAAGACGCGAAACGGTACATTTTATGGCAAACACAATCTGTGAATGTGTTAGTGTGTATGTGTATATGAAGTGGCGTGCCTTCGCGCACTAGAGATTGCGCCGCTCGTCTTGAGAGTATTTGTGTACATACATACGTTGAGTGCCCAGTGAAGATGCAAGCATACAAAAACGGTGCTACTCAAATGTGACTTAAGATTTGTTGTGAGTTGTGTGTTGTTGGAAAGTTTTTTTTTCATCTTCTTACAAACGTGGCTAACGTTTCGAGTACTAAGTGCATTATCAAGCAGCAAAACTACAGATCGGGAAGGTCCACTCATCAAAAGGTAGGCGCTCCACTCTGAAATCGTGTACATCGTCAGCCGCGTGTGAATGGTTCTAATTACACCCGCGCACGAAACGAAAATCTGCAGCATAAATAATTATGAATATGATCTAAATACGGATAATTTCGCTCGGCCAAACACGAGACATGTGAAATTGTGCAAATGTTTGCTATAGTGTTTGTGTGAGTGTGTGTGTGTGTGTGTGTGTTTTAGTTTGTATGCTTTTAAGACACCGCCACCGAGTGCAAGATGCTCAACTTACACACTACGATAACCTGTATTTAATAGTCAACGGCGGACGTCGTTACAATGCACACACATACATACACGGAATAAACTACATGTTATACTTATTGCCGGAATCGAAGCGTGAAGCCCCTCAATTCTTCGGCGCGCAGGATATGTATACAACTATATATAGTATATTATGTTATACAATGCAGCTTACGCGCATGCTGATGGAATAATTCCAATTGCATTTATAAGCACACTCTAAAAATAACCATTTTCCGAATCAGAAATAATCAAATAAAACGTAGCGCGAAAATATCTAACACATAAATTCTAAATCCGCAAAGTGTTCGCGTATGCGTGGGCAGTATGTGTTGATCCAAATGACCTAACGAATGAGTGCGTCACTTTGCCAATCTCCTCGCGTTGCCGCACCGATGAGATAACTAGACTATTGCCAAGGCAAACATCTTTCTACCTGGTCTGCGAGGTGTCATAGTTTGTTTGATATCTAGCGCACGTTTTTTTTGTGTTAGCATATACCCGAATTAGTCTCAGATGAAATTAGTCGATTGACTTTCACATTGGCCCGAAAATCACGGCATCATCGATTATCTTCGTTCTGAGTACACGCGCGTGTGCTAAATTTTATCAAGACGTTCATTAAGTTAAAATAATAAGCAATAACCGTGATATCTCAGTGACTTTGCCATGCACAAAAAAAAATGTTTCTGTGTGTGTATATGCATAATATATACACTCTTAAAGAATGTTTATTTATATACAATATACAAATGAATATACTCAATAACTTGCAACAAAGACAATTTGGAGTGCTGCTTGTTCTGCAGACGCTCCCAAATTGTTGTATTATTATTATTATTCGGTATGTGCATTTTGTATATAATGTTGTCGAAATATATAAATAATATATGTTATTGTGGTTGTTTATGTTGTACACTCGATTGAAAAAGTTTGTAAACATTATTTATTATAGAAAAAAAAATTGTGTATTATTTTGTTTTCGTGATAAATGTATTTTTCCATAATAGTAAATATAAACGTAAAACATGATTAAAAGTATATAACAAATGTTAAAAGCAATGTGACAAGCTACAATTTAGGGTTGTTCAAGATAAATAATAAAAGAACACACACAGACAAAGAATTAACATCCTGTGATGACTGTAGGTGCAAGTGGTGGTATAAACGATTGACATATTGAATGAAAAATATGAAATCAAATGATAAATAAATGTTCTTTGCTACAATATTTAGCTCTCGAAATCCAGTGAGGAAATTTGTTGTATATTTGGTTTATTTGATCGTTTAAATGATTTCTGGTAGAGAATCTAAGAATTTACGTTTTGTCAAATGACCACTATTAATTCTGACAACGAGTAAGAGTTACATAAATAAATAGTAAATATCTGAACATAAGGAGATAATATACAGTATTGAACAAGTTCAAGGCAAATGCCTTGAAGTTAAGAACTTGCAGCTTTTCCAACCAGCTGTTCACTTCTATCATTTGTATAAATGTCATGAAAAGCATTCTAATAGTTTTGACGTTTGAGACTAAACAGAAGAACTATCTTCTGTATGCACTGCGCCGTATTGGTAAATTTGATCTGCTCAAGTTTTGCGTGAGGACGACATCCTCAGAGTGAACAATGGACAATCAGAATCAATGTTCGAATCTTTAAGGAGTTACTTTATATCAAATGATGACGAACGGAAAAACGTTACCCATCATCTTCATACATTTTTAAAAGTTGGACCTACTAAATGACCCAATTCTTCGCCATTTTTTGTATTTTTTTTAATTATTCTTCTTCTAAATTATTTTTTTTTTAATTTATTATATTCTAAGCAGCCTTAAAACAAATAATTTCATACCTAGATTTCCAAGCAACTGGGTGGTGTAACCATTAAACGTTATATTATTTTTTTGACTTTACATATTTTTGAGACGAATTCTCGCAAAACGTAAGATTCAACCAGTTAGCTTAAGATTTTTAATGTGCTCCGACACATGTGTATTTATAATTATTTACCCTGGCCGGTTACTCTATCTAAATATTTTGCTATATTTCTTTTTTTTTTGATTTAAACTTTTCCATTGTATGTTTTTTTTTAAATTATTTACACAACTATATGTATGAAATAAATGGCCAGTTGACTTTACGTCACTGTTTATTTAGTATATTCAGTGTATCAATCATTCCTCTGTGGGAACTATAATACTAACCTCTTTGGGTTCGGCTCATTCAAATGCTCGAAAATCAAAAGTTATACAATTTATCATATATATTTTACTACTTTTTTATTATATTACGCCAGTCTCGTATACAAATGTTTGAGCAAATGAACGATCGAGCATCTGAACTGCTTCCATCTCTTATAACCTTTTGCCCGTCCATCTGGGTCTTTTTGATATATTCAAAATATCACGCTTACTAAAAACGACCCGTCATTTTCAATGGAGTAAATGCTTCCATTCAAAAATGAAGAAGGACCACATATTGGTTAAATTAAAAAAAAAACATTTTAATGCTTTTAATATAAAAAAATAATCTTTTATAAGGGGTTTTAAAGTCCAAAAACATGTTTTTTAATATTTTTATGTTAGATGTATGATTTTTTTTAAAAAAATATCACAAAATTGCGGTTGTAGAAGCGTATAAACTATACAACATTTTCGAAAATATTTTTTTCCATGAACTATATATGAGTTTAGTTAGTAAAGTTCAGACACTTGAAAAATATTTCTTAAAAACTATTTCGAAATAAAGTATTTTATTTCTGAAAAAAACTATTTTGAAATAAAATATTTTATTTATGAAATAACTGTTTTAAAATAAAATATATTTATAAGTAGGCAAAACTATTTTAAATATTTTATTTTATCTTGAGAATCGAATAGTATATTTTAAAAATAGTTTATCTTCAAGATAGTTTATTTGAAAAATAGTTTTTATTCTAGATACTTTATTTTGAGATAAACAAAACATATCTATTCAACACGCTCACTCGCACTTAGAAGTATTTGATTCTCAAGGTAAGCTATCATGAATATATCCTATTCGTGAAATAAACTATTCAATTCTCAAGATAAACTATTTCTCAAATAAACTATTTTATTTTATCTCAAAATTTAAAAAAAAGTATTTTTAAAATAAACTATCATGAAAATAAACTATTTTTGAAATAAACTATCATGAAAATAAACTGTTTAGAAGAAAAACTATTTGTCAAAACTTATTGTGAAGGAGTCTCCCCTTTAGTCTCTCCATTATTAGAACGATTTAAATCGAATAAGCGCAAAGTTATGGTCATAAAGTTTGCATCATAATTCTTGGGATTTTGTATACTGAGTACGACTGGTCATGCAGGCGTCAAGATTAGAAAACTGATCGATTATTTGGCGAAAATGCATTTAAATCTTTTTGGATGGATCTGGAATATCTGGATATATCGGGTTATTCTTCGGAATTGGATATTTTTTGTACATGATTTTAGAGTGATTTGAGAACCCAAGAACCTATTAAAAACAAACTCAACATACAACATACGTTGTACAGATGATGGAGACTGTTTTCATCCTTATACGAGTATCTAAAAATATCTAATATACTCTTGAAACAAACGTGGCATTAGTTGCCCTGGCGAAAGGAATAATTTCAAACCACACCACGTTATTCTGATATCGAGTACATCATGTAGATGTGAGATACAAATATAAAAAAGTTTTGTACACTTGACCGAAAATCTCGTAATATTAATGATATAATTCCTTTAACAATAACAAAAAGTTTATCGAGCTGTCGACGATAAGAGCCGAATTGTAGGTCTTTAAAAATCGACCTTCTTCTATATCACACCAAAGAGTGCAATACTAGATTCCGTCCACATTAATAATAATAAATAAATTAAATAATGATATTATGAATTCATGAATTTATTATATTTCTGTTGAATTATGTTTTAAATAATTGAATTGTTGAATAAGATTAGATTAAAAAAGGATTGTTTATTGAGTTTACTAAATTAAATTAACCATTCACAAATCATGTACTTATAAAAAGTGATAGCACAATATATATAAAACAAATTTATATAGTATAACTTATTAAAGTGTTTCAATATTAAATCATAAGTACATCTAAAGTTTCCATAACAAGATAATTATTACAATGTACACAAAAAACAGAGAATCACGAAAAGAAACTTTTATATTATGAACAGTTTTATGTATGGAGTAGTATAGGAGTATATAACTGACACTTCACATAATATCATATTTCCATTTTATGCTTTGGTGACAGCGGTCCCATGAAATTTTGCATGTGAGAGGCGCACCTAACTAGTTTGACTTGAAAGAATAATTGATTTATATGTATAAATTGAATATTTTATATATAGTATAAAAAGTATAAAAACTTTAAAAATCAAAATCATGTTATACATAAGAAAGCATCTATAAAAATATAGGTATGTATACTTATTTATTATTGTTATCTTGTTGTTATTTTTTCTTCCGTCGAAAGCTGTTCAGTCTGAATACGAGATTAGTAAATCCAAATTGATTGCCTAAATCGTATTTAAACCACACAATATTAAATGTTAAAATCCATCCATACAAAATAGTGACATAAGTACCCGGAGAATCCACAACTTATGATCAGACCAATTACAAACTGAATCAAATCGAATAGAAAGTCTCCGTCGATTGTAATGCAAATTACTGTTTAATACACCAAATCACTTGTTTTTTGACGGTTAAATTCATTGCTTGTGCACATAGCCAAAACTATAAACACCGTGACAAAATTAAAAAAAACATTTGCGTTTTTCGAACAAAATGCTCTTCTTCAATGCATTTTAAAACAATGTGTAGATAGATACAATAAATACGAATTTATCCTTTCTCTTTCGTGCGTGTTTTATCCGTTAGAAAAGGTAATTTATCAGAGTGGCTTTTCACGAAATATATGGCTTAGAATGCGAATCCATCGCGATGTGCCACTCGAACAATTCAATTTGGGATTAGCTTGCATTTTCACTTGAATTGTAAATAATGTGTAACCTTTTTCAAAATGTTCAGCGATGCGAAGACACGCGCATATATATATACATCAATTATATTTTAAAGTACATACACACCTTTCACATATATATACAAGCACACCGGCATGGCATTATAATATGGCATTGCTTAATTGTATGTGTGTATGAGTGTATCTTTACCGCAAATCTTATAAGGCAAATACACACGCGCAAATAACATTAAATTTTCTGCGATATATTTACAGTTATGCAGCCTTACATTTTTCACGCGAGCAATGACTTTGAGTTTATTAGTGTGCATTTGTGTGCATATTTATACGAGAAAAAATATATGTGAGTGTGAGCCTTTTTTTTTTAAAACAATGCCTTTTGCGCAATTTCTTTATTTGGGTTAGCTATACTCTGTTAATATATACACTTGAAATAGAAATTTTCTCACTTGATTTTGTACAACTTTTTTCTTAGTATTTAATTGTTTGTTTTTATTTATTTAAAAATGTAAATTAACAAATGTAATTACTCAATTTCGATAAGGTTTTCGCGATGTACATTAAATTTAAATTAAATGCAATTAAAAAATTAAAAATGGCATTGACACACCGAACTTTAGTTTATAATTTATACTATAGAGATTTATACAGTTATATTTAATTCTATGCAAAAAATGCACCCTATTTTTTTGATTTTATTTTTTTTTAAATTTTTGGAATATAATTAAAAACAACCTTACAAAAGAAGAAGTGCAATTCCACCAAATCCGGGACATAAAATAAACTGTGTAGTTAGTCCCTCAAAACGAAATTATTAAATTACATTATTTTACATAAAAAAGAATTGTTTCATATACTTTTTTCGGTGATAGTTTATATACTTTTTTATTTGTATTATGTGCAGTAGATTTCAAAAATTGCATTTTTTCATATTAATCAAAATCTTCGATTTGCATATTATCACGTTCGAAAGATAACTTTATCCTCTTTTCAACTGTATTTATACGAAATGGATAAGATTTTATTAGAATCCAAACAAATAGATTTTTCGGCTTTTTTTAAAGTCACATAGACATTAAACCGTTAAGAAAGAAGACAAAACGGTTTGCAAATAACTAAGGAAAAAGCAAAAATATATTCCCAATCCGGCATTGATTGTCCGTCTTTTTATTGAGGACTCGACTTTGGCGCTCTCTGAAAATTGGACATAGAACCCTGGACGAAGTAATAATTTTTCTTATATTCATTATGTCCTCGAAAAAAAAAATATTTATATCTAATAAAGAAGCTGTATATTAGCTTGTTTTTCTCTTTCAAGGCTAGACGCTTTCCTTAAGGGGTTATATGTGTTTAAAGCTCAAAAAAGTATGTCTTTAAATATGAGTACCATTTTTATTTATAGTTCACAATCAATCACACGATCGATTAAGCAACTCCTAGAGAGTAAAAAATGTTTTTTTTTTCTGGAAGCATACATTTTTCCATGAACTTTATGAGTTTAATTAGTGTAAAACACGCGATCATAATTTTAGATTTTTCTATTTGTAGAATGGCAAGAGTTAGAAAATTAATAAAATTGATTTTCAACATAAAAAATCGACTGATTTTTTTTTTTTTGAAACACACACTTTTTAGATTCGCTAGTGAATTAGATGAAGGAGTTAGTTTAATTTTCAAGATGATCTGATGAAAACTTCGAGTTTTACAGCTCGCTAATTTCGATAACGTGGTGTTGTAAAAAACGCGTTCGAAGTTTGACCTTTTCGAAAGCATTACCTTTTTCTGCGTCAAGCCTCTTTTGCGATATCGAAAAGTGAGTGAGTAAATTTTGTACAGGTGCGTGAAAAAATGTTCGACCACTGGATACGATATACAAATATTCTAAAACACTGCAATAGGGTGGGTCGCTTATGCAACGGTTTGTATGTTTTTTTTAAAGCAAAAGTTTTCCAAACGGGTAGGACCCAAAAGATGCATTGCACTTGAAAAATCAGAATTTTTGAATAAAATCTGAAAGATAAATATATAATTTCTATTTTTTACTACAATAACTTTCAAAATTGATTTTAATAAGGAAAATAATAATTTTAGGATTTAAAAATTTTACACTGTTTAAAAAAATATTCAAAAACATTGGCAATTTTTGCATTTTGTTTTCAAAAATTCTAATTTTTCAACAAACGTCAAAAAAAGTCATTTTTTTTCCAAATTGACGACGAATCGACCCTTTCTACCGCACATCATATGTATTTAAAAATCGATCTCTGAATACAAAATAAGAATCATTCATCTTCGATACAAATGTTTTTGATTATACTATAAATGTAGACTTAGCCTATGAAATAAAAATAATTTTCTAAATTTGATTTATTACATTTTCTAACAAAAAAGTAAAAAATGAATAAAAATCGACTAAAAAACACAAATATATATGAGATCAACCAAATCTGGTTCGAACTCAAACAACTTTGCAGAGCAAATGCGCATATTTTTGAGATATCTCTATGCACCGAGATCTATCTTGCTTTTTTATATTCGGAATCGTGAATCATCAACGCCATCATACACTTATTGCTCTATACAGGGTGCGTGTGTATATGTTAAGTGATGGCATTAATGTTCCGTTATACCAAACCAATAACCTATTTCAGAAATAGGCTATTAATAGAAAGAGGAACCTACTGATTTAAAGTGCTACATTCGAAAAACACTTCGGTCAGCCGGCCGGGATTGAACCGGCGACTTCCCATAAGCCAGGCCAACGCGTTAATCCACTCGGCTATGGCTAAGGTTATTATTATTATTATATTATTATATTATCTGTATGAACACAAACATACTAAATGATGAAATTGTATTGATTGGTAATTAAACATATATACATACATATATGTATGACAATAATTAAACATCTTGTAATTACAAATTGTGCCTTTAAACTAAATCTAGCTCATCATGTTTAAATTAATTGCAATTTAATGATATATAAGTGATAAGCGCATCAGTTCCTTTTCACAATTATTGCATTTTTGTAATAATAATATTCAACAGGTCCAATTTTAAATAACATTTTGCGAGGGTACGTTTTTGTCGAGGCTAATACTCAATAAATATGCTGTTTGAAATACATTTACTGACTGACTGACCATTTATTTAAGCTATTTTCAATAGGAATTAATATAAATACGTTTTAATTGAACATTTGGACATATTTTTTCAATTAATAATTATAATCATAAAACTAAATTAAAACTCAATTAAATATTTAAATTTTACTTAGTCAATAGTACAAAATTAAATGATTTATACTGTCAGAGATATTTCTTGAAAATTTTATAAAAATACGATGAGTGGGTGGCTGACGACGACGCAGTGTCTTGGCAAACTGTTTTGCATAGTGCTTTGTAATTATTCCATTATTCATAACAATTCCAGTATGCTATATATAAAGTTATGTATCGCTTTATAACTTTCTGTGTCGGTTAACTAGTCTGTATTTCGAAATGACGTAAGAAATGCCTGCCGTCTTTTGTTTCGTGTATATAGAAAGCATGTTAGCGTATATTTTACCTATATAAAATTATATATTTATATATAGGATATATTGAATAGTTAGTATTTATAAATCAAAATACATAACTTGATAGATAGTATATATAAAAAAAAACAGTCGATTCTCTGAAGCTGAATGCATTTCATAATCATACGTTCGATTTGCGCACGATGTTTGCCTGGCAAATAACAATTAGTACAGGGAGTTCCTGCCCGTTTATTGAAAGGTTACAATTGTCACAAACAAATTCTCTCATCGATGAATGTGTGTATTTAATAATTCTACATTTTTTTATTGGATATATAATTGTGTACAATTTTACAATGATTGTTTTTTATTAATTCTATAAAATCTATAAACTAGCTCAACTTTTCGATTATGTCAACAATATTAATTTGTTTCTATTTGTTTAGGTATTTCCATCTGCCATAAAATTTGAAATATTCATATTTTACATTCAAGTAAATGTATGTATTCTATCAGCCGTAGTTTTCACTGCTATAACTCGAATTAAACATTTATGTATGGAGTTAATGCGATTTTTAACACTCCCGCGAGAATTTTTCAACCCCTTAACCAAAATTGTGTGGTCGTCGTAAGAAGACGACGATGACGCAATGGTTCGGGAGCGCATCGATGGAGATCCACGTCGGTAAATGAAATGCAAAGAAATTGTGAGAGCATAATCAGTAGTTCTAATTTCTATTCTACAACTTATTTTTCTATTCTAAGTAGTTTTTTTAATTATGTTAATAAATTCAATTTATTAGATGATTTTAACTTGAATAATGCATTCCATTTTCACTCTGTTAAAGTCAAAAGTATCTTGAGTGTTTTAATCAATTTATAACATAGATTGGTTCAATCACAAGATACAATTTTCAGGTCCTAATGTGGATTTATCATCAAAAAAGATGTCAAAACCATAAAAGCCAATTGAGAACTTAGTTTCTGCAAATTGTGTTTTCAATAAATGAATTTACATTTTTACTCAAAACCTTTGTAAGCTCTTTGGTAATTTTTATGATGGAGATGAAGTCTGATGATGGTTGTATTTACCTTTGTCTTATGGTTTGGTAACACTTAATATGCAACTTTTTTGCTTATTTCCATTGCTGAAAAAATAATGAACTTTTAAACGACGTATTGAGTTATTACGTCATTTTCAAAGTACTACTTTGAAGTTTCGAAATCGAAAGTTTCAAATTCTTTTCTAGTTTCTACTTAGTTTAACGTTCTTCCATTTCAGCGAATGAATTTGAGTTGGACCAATCCACAAGATATCTTAAATTATAATATAAAAACCTCTCAATCAATAAAACAAACATTTCTACTTGAAAACTAAATGTTTAGGTTAAATTTTAAAACTATAATATGAATAAAATTGACCTTACTTACATTTTAAGCCAGTGTTATTGTGGTTTGGGTAATTGTGCTAGTTAATGTCGCTATTTTAAGTTGTCCATTAAATATTCGATTTAATTTTTTTTTGTTGATTTTTTTTAATTGATTATTAAACGAATTATTAAAATGCAACGCACGACTGATAGCAACTCACACGATATTTTCAAAAGCTATCTTATCAAAATCGCCACCCAGAGATAATAAAATACCATATAATATATATTTTAGCCCAGCCCGTAAATAATTGTTCAATCATATAAACGTTCAATCATCTGGGATGCTCCTATGAGTATTACCAATCGCACCCATCAACTAAATTTCACACAAACCTTAAAAACTTCACTTTTTTGTGTTTTCTACACATACACATACAAACATATATAATATACTCGGCTCGTAATTCTAGTGTATGCGATACTATACACCTCAATCGTTCGCCGACGAGCATGCGCATATTTCTTCGCACTTTTGGCCATTTTCCAATTAGGATAACCTCTTCCATAGAATCGATTGCCGAAAACCGCGACCCTCTAGCTCCACCGGAAGGGGTCAAACAATAGCGTTACTCAATCAGTCAATCAGGACTCATGTGCTTGTTATATAGATTTTAAGCATAATCATTAGGGTTATGAAACGGTTTGTATGGATTTTGTTTGAAAAGCAAAATTTTCCTTACGGGTAGGCCCAAAAGTCGCAAAATAAAAATTATTATATATATATATATATATATATATTGGAGAATATAATTTTAAATTTGATTGTTCTAGAAAGTTGTTTGAAATTTAATTTTAATTTAAAAAAAGATTTTTAAAAATTTAAAAAAATTAAATAATAATGTTTTTATATTTTTTTTAGGAAATTTTAATTTTTTTACTACAATAACATTCAAATTTGATTTTAATAAGGAAAATAAAAATTTTAAGATTTAAAAATAATGTTTCCACTTAAAAAAAAACATATGTATTCGAAACTATTGTCAGTTTTCCCTTTTTTTTTATTTTTTTTTATTTTTAACAGCAATACGGAGAAGACAAACGTCAAATAAATACGGTGCATTGCTCTCGCCTAATTAAGTATAATACGGTTCAATAGAGTATAATTCATTGGCGGCATGCAATAAAACTAATTGAATTTGATATAAACGAATTTACAACATGAAACAATTATATTTACGAATTAAAAAAAAATAGAATTAAACTCAACGGATTTTTATATTTTGGAAATATAAAATAATCGGTCTTTCACCCCGCGGTCTCTCATCCTACATTCATATTATTTTTTTAATTTTATGCAATGGATTTTACATCCCGCGGACATTTATTTAAAACACTCACCCCTTAAAATATTTTTAAATCCTAATTTATTATTTTCCTTTCCTTTTGAAAGTTGTAGTAAAAAATTAAAAATGTCTTACAAAAATAACAAAAAAAAAACAATTTTTCAGTAAACCAATTTTTTTAAATTTCAAAAAATACTTTTTTAATTAAAATTAAAAACAACTTTCTACACATTCAAATTCAAAATATATCTTCGAATAACTTTCTGATTTTTATTTCAAAAATCCGGATTTGTCAAGTGCAGTGCAGGTGCAACAAACGACAAAAAACATTTTTTTGCAACTTTTGGGCTCAACCCGTAAGGAAAATTTTCTTTCTCAGAAAAAAATTCATACAACCCGTTTTATAAGCGACCCACCCTAATATATATATTCAAAGATATATTCACAATATAATATATGTTTGTCGATGGTTTCAATCTTTCCGGCTGTTTAGTTTAAATTAAATCAAAAACAAAACATAATTTTAATATGTGAAGCTGTGGCTATCAAATAAGTAAAATTATAAATTAAAAATTGAATAAATGACATGTTTTAGAAAATAATTTTTAAAATTTTATGATTTTTTTTATTATTTTGTTACAAAAAAAAATACTCGGAATTTTTGCATTATTTTGGTTTAT
Organism: Bolitophila hybrida; assembly: GCA_027564075.1. NCBI lineage: Eukaryota > Metazoa > Arthropoda > Insecta > Diptera > Mycetophilidae > Bolitophila > Bolitophila hybrida. Next base: position 6,182 of record JANSTU010049283.1, on the reverse strand, counting down.
CTATGACTTGTACCGAATCCTTAGCCGAATCTACTATTAAAATTTCACAACATTCGGTCAAACCATTTTTGAGATACCGTGGAGACCTGTTAGAAAGTTCAAATACTCACCAATACTCTGCTATGCCTGCTTCATAAAGAATACCTTCTTTTCCTCTTGGAAGTTCCTTAAATCTCCTTGCTCCGTTGCTTCAATTATGGCTTGTTCTTGGTAAGAAACCGAAGCGGACCGCTTTTTCGAAACTATCCAGTTTTATTTAAGCTTAGTCAATTATAAAGCTTAATCAAAGAGGTAAAGCTAAAGATAATGATATTGTTAAATGACTTGTTCTAGTAAATATATAAGGGAATAATCCAATAAAATTATAAAATAAAATAATTTAGAGTAATGAAATAAATAATAAGGTTCTTCCATTATGACCTAATGTAATTAATAATAAACCCATCAACCCTAAATATCAATTTTTACATCCTGCACACAGAAGTATTTTTGGATGGCATTTAATTCAGTAATCAGCAAATGGTAAAAATGCTGATTACTGAATTTTAACTCTTGGAACAAATACCAAATTTTGGATGACTTGAAGTTATTACAATTTGACCAATACTTTCGAAAATTGCAATTTAAGGGGTGTGGGTTGTATGGTATGGTTTTTAATAATAAATAAGCCAATAAACAGCCAAACTATTTAGAGATCTGATGAACTTATACTTAAGGCCCACACAAAATTTGAAAAAAGGTGTTATAACTGAAATAAAAATTAAATCAAAATATGCAAATAAATGAATTCAGATTTTTTTTTGTTGACAATATAATAATTTCTTATCCAAAAAAAAACTACAAATTACAATAAAACATTGTCTTTCGTAATTTTTCTAAGGATGAACAGAAAATAATTCCTTAGCTAATAATTTACATTTATACCGTTAAATATGTTAACTAAACAAAACAAAAATCACACATACTAGTTTCTTTATAGATATATAGATTGAGAACATAAATAACTGACCTCAGGCTGAATTCACGTTGTCTTACGTCGGAAATGTGTAGTGATTTTATAGATCGGTGTAATAAGAACACATTCTGCACACGCACGCGATATTACGATATTACGATCTTAAGTGTGTTCTGAATGAATTCTAAAAATATCCAATGTCAAATATGCGCAGCTTCTAAAATATGTATTTGTATACATACATTTATACCAAACAGCTTCTTCGGGCGGTCAACGTGTTTTTGTGTTTATATGCGTGCGTGCGCGTGTGTATTATTAAAGAAAAGGCAAAAACTTGAGAAAATGCGCGTGTTCATATGTAAATACATGCGGTAGGTCATATGGATTGTGTCGTGATCGGTGGCTAGCAGCATTTTAAATGGAACAGCGTCATTTGTAAGTTCTTGTTTCTATATAAAACACAAGCGGATGTGAACATTTTGCAATGAATGTTTCTGTTTATGTATACACCACGGTACGATTACACAAAAAAATTACATGTTTATATGTAATGGAACATAAATGTGTGCATATAAAATAACATATTCATGTTCTACATACAAATTCTATGAACATGGAAAAATGCTAAGTTATACTTGTGTTTTATGCTTGTTTTCGGCACCTCAATTGAGTCCAATTAGAAATTATGTGAACTGAAAGTTTTATATTTAAATTGCACAATACTATTTTAAACATGTAAAAATATACTTTTGATGAATCTCATGTATAATAACGACAATCGGATGTTTGGCAATGTATTTTACAATGCACCCGCAGTCTGTGACCTTTAATCTTGTACACAAATCTTACTAAAATATATATAATCACAACATTAAATTGTGTATAACTTGCAAACCGATCAAATAATATAATATGTACTATCTAGAGTAAACACGATTATTTATGCGTTCTTATAATGTTTTCAGAAAGTGCAGCAGAAAATTCTGCTTACGTGAACGCTCGTTTGCGAGCACATCAATGAATGCACTCAGCAAGTGTGTGGCTTCATAAATGGATCAACTAGATCTTTCGGACGTGCTATCGTCGGCGTGGCTACCTCAGTTCGGGCAAAATGGCTGTGATCCTGCTGGATATTTGACGCGCATCATGCTGGAACCGATCATGGAGGAAACGTCAGACGACGATGAAGGCTGTGCAATCGATTCATGGTCACACAACGAGCAAACGTGGAGCTCAGAGTCGGAGACCGGATCAGTGATTCGTGTTGAACTCACACAAGGTAATTGATTTGTTTATAAACATTAAATTATAATATTAATTGATTTTTTTAGAGCCAGACACGATTTCTGAACGAGACTACGCCTGTCCGGCTAAAAGACGTCGACACGATGAAATTCACGAAGATATAGTACATCTTAGACGACCCAAACTTGATATAGAGTTTAAATTTCGTGTAGACTGTGTGGATCCAGTGGAATCATTTGGAAAGAGGTAAATATCCATTCATTATCAAAATACTCAGCTTATTCACTCAATTAATTATTTCAGATACCGCATGGAAGAGTATCCGGACATGTACTCAGACTCGGACAGTCTATCGTTCAATTCACTAAGTCGATCATCATCACTGATCCAGTTCGAATCACTGGAGCGTCAAATGCAAGGCGGTGGTGATGGCAATTCATTAGGTGGCTCAACGCCAGCACTGTATCCTGTCCAGTATGACGAATGCAATAAATCCGATTCCCTCAAGCGATTCGAGATGTTGTCCGAGCCAAAACTCTCACGAAACTATTACGATATTGATAAAATCGATTTCAACAAAACCATTTTCCTGAATGGCCAACAGAGCGGGCGGTCGTCACACGACGACTCCGAGACCAGTTCGAGTGAAAATAGCATTTACTCGGAGTCACGTGGCAGTGACACAGATGAAACGATCCTAAAAATACAGACGCCACCGATTGAGTTGCGCAAACGCAACACGATTTATCGCTGCAAGAACTCAGTCGAAAATCTCAGCGAGGACAGTGGCTACGGTGAGCACGTTTCACTTAAGATTCGTTCAAAGAGCATTCCCAACTTTAATCAACACCAGGAGCACTGTATAGCCGAGGAGGATTTCGAGAATCACAAGAGTTTGGAGAACATGTCGTATGCGTACAAGACCGACGCGGCAGAACAGCATTCCGACTATTTCACAATGTCTAGTGAAAATCAACAGAAAAACGTCTCTACGAAAATAGATGGCACGAAGCGATTCTCGGCACCGTGCTCGATGTCGAACGAATACGGCGCCAGAAATAAGACGACGAAGTCGATCGCCAGCGTGCGTAATAATAGAAAATCATCGCAAAACATTTCAGCAAGTCTACCAGATATCTTAGATCACGTTGTGAACGACAGTTACGATCGCGCGGATAACTATAATCATAAACACCCGTCGAAGACAAGGAAAAATGTACAGTGTATTGATGATTTAGTCTACGAAAAGGACTTTTCGATAGTGTCGAGTGTACCGAACGATTTAAATATTTGTGTAGGTGGTTCTGCGGATGACGAGAGTCACGTGGACGACTCTTGGAACTATATAACAAACTGTAATAGACCTAGTCGAACATCGGTGGCTAGCCAGAATTTAAATCTGGGTGATTTTGACAGTGGATACGTGGTGCCTGTCGAAACGTATCGTCAGCAGAAAGTGATAAACGCGAGTTATAGTAATCTAACAGTGCTAGACTATTCAGGACGCCAGCTGGGCAGTAGTTTTCGCAAAATGGCCGACAATCGCAAGCAGCGGAGCAGTGGTGATTTTAGCAAGTGTAACTTTTTATTAGATGAGATTTCAGCTCATTTTGATCGCGATCTTTCAATTCTAAATGATCGTTCGGAGAGTTATGATCACGTTAAGGAATTACTCGATCAGGAGCGTGCATCAGCTGAAGCTCCACAACCACCACCACGGAAAGTTCATACAAAAGCTGTGGCACTGACTGAGCAAAAACATCCAGAACCGATAGAAGAAGAGTCAGAAAACCCGAAACACACTTTTGATCGCGATCCCACAAATTTGGTTACATCGTATGCCGAGAGCTTGGAGCGATGCAACTTTGACCTACATAGTTCAAGTAACAGCATCAACAGCAACAAGAATATGGACTCTTTGATACCGACGCAACACTCGACTCCTCTGAAAAGACAAATGGTCGCTAGTACACCGAATCTTAATGAATACAAGCCAGAGGCACCCGAAGAGTACCTATACACTGCCAGTACGCATACGTCTATGAATCCATTGCCCAGTAATGTGGAAGTTAGCGAGAAAATCCAGGGTATTCTATCGGTGGGCTCAAGACACTCACTCGGCAAGGGTGTCAGTTTCTGTCCGGTCGTGTCGGAAATTAGTTGGCAAGAGCAGTCCTCCGAGGAGTACGTTGGCGAGAACGATGATTACGAAAGTGAAAGGTAAGAGTAGTTTTCTATGCCAAGAATCTAAAATATCTAAAATATCGCCATTATGTAGTGTTTACATTTATACATATAATTTACCTATAATTAAAATACGTATGTACAGACAATGCAATCTTAAAATATTGGCTTTGATCACGTCATCTTATTACTATATATGTACATAATAATATCAAAATGACAGGAAAAAGAGATAACGCTTGTGTATGTGTTACTTTCAAGACAACAATGAAATCAAGTCTAAGACAATAAAGAACAAATATAGAATGGGCACAATCTTATAGATTAGAGGACAGGCGCGGTGAGACACTCGAAAACACATACGATGACCGAAAGTAATTGTACACTCGTTTCGTTTGGATACAATCCAAATTAGTTTCTGTATAGGAATTTCGTTTCGTTTATTTGATTAACCTTGGGAATAGGTTGAAAGAGATTTTTTAGTTTGATGCCGTTTTGTATGTTAATTTAAGTTGATGTTTTCTTCTTGAATTTCGTCTGAAATGCGTTTTAGCATATGGATTTATTTTTTATGATTTTATAAAGATCAACTGAACATTTAGCGTAGTAATTTAATTCGTGACTCAAAGAATAAATAATTTATATGTTGATGACTTAAGAAACTGCGAACGCAGTCGATATATTTATAATAAGACGATATACGGTGAATAAATAATCAATTTGTGTATTGTTTACTTTATTAAAATCTCTTTGTGTGTTTATCATTTAAAAGTACTCTGTAATTAATTACTCGTATTTGTCTAAACTAAAGAGACTATCTAAAATATTTTTTATTGTTAAAGTAGTAATTTTTGGTTTTCAATTTTTATTTATTTTATTGATTTACAATTATAAAGCATCGATTGCTGTAGATATAGATGAATAGCTCGTTTAAATTTTATTATTTACTTATTTTTAAGAATATCTATTAAATAAAAGTATGAGAGAACAGATTACGGCATAGTTTTATAGAAGATCATGGATCTGTTATTGAGATATAATGGATTTTTACTTGAAATATTCGCATTTTATTAGTTGAGAATTTGGATATTAGAGCAAATACTAAAGCAATATTTAAGTTGTATTCATTTTCGTTTTTATCATTTATCATCAAGTTACCTTTTTTTATTTTCGTATGCAATTTCACGAGTAAAGGTCTCCTCAGACGATAAATGCGAAGTGCTCGCAGCATTCCCGGAATTCCGATTTTAAAAAGTGCTTGTTACTAGTGACTTGTGCCACAATGCGCGTATGTAGGGGTGTAGTTTGATGACATAATAATAATAATAATAATAATAATAATTTCATATTTCTATGAATTACGTTTCTGATATGATAATTTTGGTAATATATATCTGGAAGTATATTAAAAAAAAATTGAAAATAAAGAAAATAGTAGAACAATAATCAAAACTCTTTAAAAAAGCATGAGCTGTTTAAAAAATGGAATGTTCTAAAAAACGAAGTTATCATATTTACTAACCACAATCTCAAGAGCTGATTGTTTGAACTTGGAGTTTTTTTTTACATAGAAATCCCTAGATCTATATAGAACTTTCTCCCTCTCGATTTTATATCAGAACTATCTTTTGGAATACTATACTGACTCTCTGCGTACATATTTATAAGCACCCTTATAATGATATGTTACTTTTGCTGGAATTCTTAAACAACCCATTGTTCGAATTGAATGCAAATTATGCAACAAACAGCTCAAAACACAAAGAGCAAATTCGCTCTATGTAAAAATGCAAACGTG